>CM038471.1:43600216-43890489 GCA_021464415.1 Lonicera japonica
TGCCAACCCCAGTAGTAATAATGGTAAAGTCATGAGAAGATAGAGGATTGTCGTTATGGTGTCCCCCGTCCCCGTCCCGCCACATTTCTTGTAATGGAGGATATGAGGTAGGGATTGGGCGTTTCGAGAGGTGTGGGTCCCGGCCGCCACTTAATCATTGGAAGACAACTGGGGGATTTGATGACATTTCCGAAGGGTGGCGGAGGGGGGAGAGGAGGAAGGAGTATCGACGTTAGGTTCAAGAGCTCCTTTTGATGATACTGCTTAGCTCTCCCTCTTTAATTTCTCCAATGTAAGTTGGATTTAATAAACGATTTAGTTTTTGTAGGTTTTTTTGATATTGTGTTATCGTTATAAACTGTTGTATTCAATATTTTCTATTTGTTTTGTTTGTTTGACAGAATAATTTAGCACTAGGCGACAACCAAGCTCCAATGGAGAATGTATTAGATTTTTCACAGGGCCATTCTTCAACTCATTTTCAGGTATTTGACCTGTTTTCTCTTTTGGGCATCTTCACAACTCTCAAATGTACCGCTACATTTGCAGATCGACTTTTAGCGACGAATTCTTTTGTAAATGCATTTGCAAAAAAAAAAAAAAAAAAGAAGGTTTCTGGTGCATTAATGACAAAAATATTCGTCAATTAGTCTGCAAATGGACCAGTCTGTTTTAGAGCGTGACTGTGGAAACATAAAAGTTATTTGCATTTTATATGCGCACTTAAATTTTGAGGTTGTTACAGAGGAAATCTGCATTGAAAAAACATTTTGGTATCTTCCAAGCTTCTGTTTCTGGAACCCAACTGAAGCAAAACCAGTTAATTTTCTTCTTCTTCTTCTTCTTCTTCTTCTTCTTTTTTATTTCTCTTCAATTTTTTTTTCAAATGTGATGTACCATTAATTTTAATTAAATTCAATGGCTAACAAATGTTGTGCACTATGTATTTAATTAAAACAGGTGGTTTGAAGAGAAGAGGTGTGGAATGAGATGATCAGATGAAGTGCGATCCATCACTGGTGATGCTGTTCTGTTCTTGGTGCTGTTGTATTGTAGTTGTTTTAGAGAAAGAATTGGAGAGTTGTAAAAGCAAAAAGAATTGTATCACAAAAGGAATCTTTAGTTTAATTCCTTTTCCTTTTCCTTTTTCTTTTCTCTGCTAATGGACTGGGAAACAACCTCAGAGAGAAAAAAAGAAGGGGGAGAAACAAAATTCCCTGGTTCTCTGAATCTAATTTTCCTGTCAATGAGAAGTGTCCACAATTATGAGGTATTTAAGTCCTAATTTTTCTCCTTTTTCTTTATTTCATAGAGGAAAATTGAGTAATTCACATAGATTCAGAGTTAACAACTCAAAAAAATTACTTTAACATAAGTGCATTGGTTGGTCCTTGAGTTTCACACTTTTATCATTCTATCAAATACACATTAATTAATCACAGCAGTCACCGCATTTCCAATGCGCACTTACCAACCGTTGAACTTAATATCTAGTTCGTATAGAATTATCTAAAAAAATCCCAAGTTATAGCCATTTTTTTTCAGTTTCACTTGTGGTGCTTTTTTGTATTGTACATTTTAGTGTGCATCTTAAAAGCCGTAGCACAGTAATAATAATATTTTCCTTTTTGGGTCCAAGCCAGGTGTATGAACATAAATAATTTAGATCTAAGGTAGAAATTATTCATTTACAAGAGCAAGAGTTTCTAGAAAAAAATCAGCATATTGGGAATTTAAAACCTAGAGAGAGAGTAATGACATCAAGTTACAATAAAATAAAGCAAGAGATAGTTTAATTGGGATATTGTGTAGTCCATTACGATTTTTTAATAAAAAAGAAAAGAGAAAAAAAAAAAGAAGAAGAGCAAGGTGCGGTGCAGGTGGCAGAATCGGGGAGTTCGGTTTTTGGGAATTTAAAATTTAATCTCTGAACTTTAATTATGTGAGCGAACCCTTCTTATATTGTAAAAGTTTGACTCTTGTTGATTAGTCCAATTCCAATACAAGTGTGGTGACATTTCGTGATAAAGAAAAAATTGATGAAAGAGTGCATTTTTTTCTTCATGAATTAATAAAAAAAGAGGTAGGTCAAAGATTTAGTGTTAAAGATTTATTTTCATTTTGTACACATCTATTTCATTCGAGCGTTAAAAATTCCAATTTTCTTCTCCCCTCCAAAGTATCTAGTTTTGGAATAATTATTGAAAAGTTCTAGAACTGAAAAACACAATCTTAAAAAGACTTTGGATCTAAAAAAGACAAGAACCTGATCAATGTCTCTTGATATCAAGACATGCAAATCCCTGTCCAAATAATTCTAACTTCCAAAATGAATCAAAATCAAAATTTAAGATAAATAAAATTGAAAATGTTAAATGGGGTTATCGCCTTATGGGCAGTCAGATGAGATAGTGGAGAGATGAGGAAAGAAAATGCCAAAGAATGTAAATATATGTTATTGGAATATATTTCATATATATTTAGGCAACTTATATGGACAAAATAATTATATTTTGCTAGAATATAGTTTTGTTTTGAAAAATTATAATATATACTTTTAAATTGTACATCGCTCTACCAATAATCATAATTACTTTGATAATAATAATATAATATATTTATTTATACTATTACAAAACAAGTAAGAGGTTGCAAATTGCATTTGAAATATATAAAATATTGTCAACTAGAGGATTGGACTCTAAAACTACAAATTTGAATGAAATCTAAAATTCTTATTACCGGAAAACATTAGTGACGATGCCAAAATCCAGATTAGATAATTAACGACCAATCAAGTGATGTTAATAACTTTTACAGAGATAAGTATTGAGCTAGCAGTGTATGTAAGTATGTAACACGCCAACAATAATGATAAATGGCTTAATGAAGAGTAAGATGAACAAAAGAGTTATAGAGGAGGTTTAACCCTGTTTGATATGATCTATTCCACCTATGAGAAACATCTCTCAGCTTTGAGATCATTCTATAAAAGATAATAGTAAAGAACAGAGTTCTGATTATGAAAAGTTATAACTCTTAGCTAAATTAATACTATCCTAGTACATATAAAAGTAACTTTTAACAACTAAGTATTGAAGGCTTAGAAGATTTGCAAGATCTAGTGCACTTAGCAAACTTAATAAGGAAGGCAATAAATATTCTAACGATCCTTCTCTCTCTCTCTCTCTCTCTCTCTCTCTCTCTCTCATATTGCTTAGTTCTAGCTTGATTAATTGTATTCAATATCAAAATATCGATCATCGTGAAATAGTAAATGCTTCATATAAACAGTAAGCTTGGGGCAAGCTTTGTCCATGGTGGCAGTTGGCAATCAACAACTCTTTCATCTGTAAAAGTCTAGAATTTAGCCATGCTAAGTGCCTTCCTCTTAATATGGCATTTAGCGCGATTTAGTATGCATTAAATGCAAGTAAGGTGCCTAAATACCAACAACAGTCCTTGTGTTGATGATCCATGTTATCGCTACCGGCTATTGTCCTTTATTCGTGCATAACGTTTGGTTTGCATGCAGAAGCTCTGAGGTACATGGCTTTGCCACACAGACCTATTTTATGCACGATAGGTCTACTAGATTTAGCTCTGCAAGCAGCTTTGATATATTGTGGTCAATAAGACGAGTGTGTTTCTTGACTTCCACTATTGCCGTGTGTTAAAAGTGCAATTATCTACATAGGAGGACACATGTCATCTTCACATAGGTCAAATTGTACAATTAGTAGGCCCAAAGGAGTAATTTACTAATTAACCTTATCAATTATATTTTGTTAATTGTTATTACATAATTTATTATTATTATTACATGTCACGATTCTAATATATATTATACATCCAAAATTGATGACCCTTTTTCAAGTGCACAGATCCTGCCTGTGATCTTGCTGACCCAATACAACATGCCTCCCATTGGGCTCTTTACCTCATTTGGAAGGATCTTATTATTCAAATCTATTCTATATTTCTATCCGATCTATTCAATTCAATTAAATTTAATACAATTTCTTTTTTGTTTTAATGTTTTTGCTTATTCCAAGTCTCTGTCTGCTTGGAAGCTGTCATTTCCAATACTTTATTCATTTCGACCATTCTAATCGGTCAATTGTCTTCTAGAAAATTTTTATTCCATGGAATTAAAAAAAGAATTGAAGATTTGTATATGCTCTTAGGAATATGAAATTTGGAAGTTACAAGCTCTGCCCACCTATCCTCTCCTCAAAATGCTGAGATTTTGAAATCCAATTATGGAGTCTAAATATGATCCGTATCTTTTTAATCATATATCTCCTCCATTATTGGTATCTATGACTTTTTATCTTCAACTAAAATGCATAAATGAATAAAAATCTTATTTAAACTCAACTTATATTGTATTTTGAAAATTTCTATTTTTTTTAAGGAACACCTAAATTGAAAATCATCATATTTTAAAATCACTAAAGAATTAAACAATATCAACTAAAAATGAAACTCCACATATAGATCAGTGTTCTGTTTAATGTTTATTAAGACCTTTTTTTTGTTATAAAATAGTTTTTAAGAGCTTTCAAGATACATGTTGATACGCTTATATATACATATAGAGTCAGACTTCAAAAAATGACCTACTTTTAATTAAAAAACAGACTTCCCTTTCGAGGAGTAAATGGTCGAATTTTTTAATGAAATTTTGTACAAAAATCAACAAACTTAAGTACCATACAGAACACAAGTTTACTATATGCACTCATAGCAGGTGATTTTACATACTATTTATATATGTGTTAAGTCGTAACTCGTGTCAAAGTTACTATTCACTTTAAAAAGACATTTTCAATTTCAACCCCACAATTTTTTATCCTTTACACATATATAATATTTAATTGCCCCTTATTATATAAATATACACATTAAAAATGTTTAAAATCCATTTTTTTCATATATATTTTAATTATCACTTATAGTGTGGGAGATATAATAATATGGAGATCTAAAGACAAAATAAAGAAATATACAAAAGTGATATTTAAGCAATTTATGGCTAGATAGATTGCATAGCTAGCTCATTAAATTATATTGTGCTCAATCATGTTTAATTGGATAAGGATCTAAGAGGCATGGGGAAAAACATTTTTGCTCTACCAACTACCCTCAACTTAAAACAGAGAATTCAATCCCCTGTTTAAGAAACAGAGTGTGAAGGAAAGTGAGGAGACATTTTTGCTTTCTAACATTAAATTTTTAATAATGTCTATTCACATTCCCCAATGCAAAATTTCACCTAGGACTGTTCCCAATTCTAATGACAATACTCCTCCTACATAAAACTGTAAATGGCTTCCCCAATACTATACTACTACTCTCTGCCCATTCTACCTTTTTTCTTTTGCCTAGTGAGGGAAATAACTCAACAATCTGCACATAGGCCCACAGTCATGTGGTATAAATCAGTTGAAGGTGTACATGTGCATAGATTGTACTATTCTGTCCTCATTTTATGTTGCATGTAATTGATATGTTTCATAGTCCTAAAACACATTAAGAAAACAATACGATATTAAGGACAAAAAGTTATGTTGACGTCTGCTTTAAGCATATGTGTTATTTAATGATATATGATAAGTTGCAACCAGAAAAGGGACCATAACCTGATATATGGACGTAATAAAGTTTAAAGACGTAACTTGTTTGCAGGATTAGGAAAATGATCATGGTATACTAGTCGCAAGGACACATCATAAGAACCATTAATGAAAAGAATATCACCTCAACAAGTGAAAGAGGAAGAAGGCTCAAACCTGTGTCCAAGCCATATTGACGCAGATCTTTTTAACCACAAGTTTACAATATACACCACTCTGCCAATTCTTTCTTTTTAGATAGATCCTTTAAAATATTTTCTCACGTGACACGTTAACTAGACTCCAGAAAAGGAAATGTAATCAAAATCTGAATTGCTAAAACTTTGAATAATCCTAGATTTTGTGTGATTCCTAAATAAAGTTTGAAAACAACATAAAATTATAGTACTCTTACTTTAGCTAAAGGTCAAGAGTGATGTAGAAATCATATTATGCACCACCATTTTAATTATTGTGAATTAAAGTTAACAAAATTAGAAAGAAGAGGGTACTAGATAATGACCATGATTCCATGAATCAGATCTACAAAAATCTTGAATGTGGGGGATCCCACAACCCCTAGAGGCAGCTGGCTCCCATAATCTACACATACATATATATGTAAAAGATTGAGGGGCAGTTAAATGACATAAATTTAAGAGGACCACAAATCATACTTTTCACCTTTACTTACTATGTAAAGTACCAAATACAAAGAATGGGGGGAATCATAATATATATAGGGATCACTATTGCATTGCTGTCTGGGCTTTGGACTACCCTACAGTAATTACCCATCATGCATGGATATAGCCTATTGTCCCTTATATATATATATAGATAGCTCCAAAATTGATACATATTTATCTACGTAACCTATATCCTTTAGGAAAGTCTGGATACTTTTGAAGATGTTCATTACACCAACAATATATATTGTAAAGTTGTATGCAAGAGTCTGACGTTATTAATTTACACGTTACACACCGGATGTATGTTTCTGATATTTTTAAAGAATTTGTGACGAGGAAGCACTCAGACGACCAAATACTATTTATTGTTCAAAGAAACTGTGCCTAGCATAGATAAAAAGATATCCTAGTCTCCTAGCATTATGTATAACTCTTCCAAATTGTGGGTCCGTGACCTTGTATAGTGGTAAGTGCAAATTAAGGATGCATTTGATTACACTTATTTTTCCAAGAAAAATGAAAAAGATTCACCATTCCAAGGAATCAATTTCATTTCAAAGAAATTAAAGATGCATTGGATACATCAACTTTTTACGCTAGAGCTTCAGAGGCATATCCAATGTGGCTGGAAATGCTAGTGGTAGACATTTGCCGTTCATATGGGGCTTGATCTCAACCACACTTCACTCCAAGCAATGCAATATTGACATGTCAATGTATCAGATTTCATGTCCAATTCTTATGTACATGCATACGCTCATCCAAACTCTATTAGCTGAAAGAAGGACTAAGATATATAATATATTAATTAACACGCTGTTCACTAAAATAAGACATTAAAAATATGATTTACTTCTACATACTATGTTATTAATTGGTAACATTTAAGTTCAATATGCATTCTGAGAATATTAAGGAAGCATTTTAGTTCTTACGTGAGGTTCTTCATCATAGCAATAACTTTAATTCCTGCTTCAACAATTAAAGTATCATTCACTAGGAATCCCCTTTTTTCTTCCATGAGATCACTGCACAACATGAATTTCCGATAAATCACTTGCTTACTCGAGTCACATAACCATTCATCATCTGAAAACAGGGAAAAAAAATTGTAATGAAACTTTCCATTGAATGAAAACCAGCAATTTATTCACACCCAATGACAACAGAACTCGCAAGTATAAGTCAGCAAAAAAAAGACAAAAAAAAAGAAAAGAAAGAAAATTAAAGCTGTGCACTTTACCTGTGCACGGGTAAAAGTTTCAATATTTGTACCTTACACTATTTTCTGTATCCCTTTTTTCAAAAAGGTAATGATAATATTGTCAAAATTGAAAATCACAGAATGTGACAGTTTGGGAAGGTTAAAATTGAGCATCTTTTTGTAATAATCCTCCGGCTTAAATTGAATCATTCAAGTTAAATTCAATACTTTAAAAAAATAAAAAATTTCAGTCTAATCAATCTATTTACTTGGACTTGTCCTTTGCTTTTCCTATAATTTGATTTGAGATCTCACTCTCAACCTCTTGGCCTAAAAAAAGTAAATTTTTGTCAATAAGGTCAGTTGATTAGGATAAAATTGTATCCCTTAGGAAGCTCTTCTATTAAATTTGTTATATTGATTATGCATAAAAAGAAAATGAGGCGATAATTTGAAAAATTTCAAAAAGAAAAATGAAACTATTAAACTGAAGCAGATGGAGCAACAGAATAAAGGGGTTAAGGAAATTATAGATTTTGAGATCATTATTTTACCTTCAATTTCTTCATGTTTATGCGTAAGTTGATCATTTATTTGAAGCTTGTATTTCACGTCAACTTTCCATTTGCGAGGAAGGGTTCCATCATCAGCTACTTCAAGACCAAGCTGTAGAAATTTGCCTTCATGTTCTCCCTTTCCCTTGGGGTGCAGGACTAGGTTCCTGAATTTAATTACAAATTTCAAAATTATTGATAAATTATCTACATACTAAAAATGAATATGTTATGTTAATGGAAATCACAATAATATAAGAAAAACATTATACCACTTAAGGTCTCCAACTTCAATATTGTCCGATTTTAGCACTTCTTTTACTGCTGAAAAACAATCTATTTTCCAAGTGTAGGTTAGATATTTGGTTTCCTTTTTCATGTCCAAACAGTGTATTGTGCCTTCATATTTATTAACAAAAACCTCAGCTCCAAATACGCAAGAGTCTTCATAGATGTACCCGCTTGAAGTATCGTAGAACAATTCTAGAGGAAGTAATTTGTCAAATCCCCATTCAGTCTTCAACCAATGAAAACGCCATATTCTATCATCAGCTTCTTCTCATACACAAGTACAGATTAAAACACAAACGTTAGCACGTGCCAAAAATACTTATTAGATTGTAAACTTGGCATTCCGTGCATATTATGGCAATGAATAAATATTTGTGCTATATATATTTTGGAATTTCGATAGGAGTATTTGTGCTATATTAAATACTCCTCTATTAGCTTTACATAATTAGTATATCTCACTAAGACACATTTTCTCCATTCGAAAGTGCTTAATCTGTCACATTAACAAGACCCAAAGAAATATTATGCAATAAGCTATATACTCCTATCTCAAATTTACAATCTCATATTTTGTTCAGGATGTGCTCTCTCAAATTGATAAACCAATTTCTTGTTTATGACAAGATTAACATTCCAAATCTCGAAAGAGAATATAAATTGCATTTTCAACATTTAATAAAGATGGAATTAGTGTTTTTGGTAGAAGTACTAAAACTAAAAATATGAGTGGCAATTTGAGACAAAGGATCGAGCATATTAATAATAACTACCCATAATCGACAGATTATATATACCTTGGATGGTTAGATACTTGTCCCTAATATGATCGTAGACAAAAAATTTGAACTGCACATTAACCTCCCAACCTTGCGGAAAACTTCTTGTATCACTTATGGCCAGGTATAGTGAGATGTGATTGCCCACATTTCTCTTTGTATTTCCTATAGGATACAAAAAAAGTCTCACTGAAATTCACAATGCAGTAAATCAATTACAATCATGTTTTTATCCTCAGAATTTCTAAAATTATGGGTTTTCATGTAAATCAATTATGTTATACCAATTATATAATAGTAGCAAACTTATTCGAAAAATATGAAAAGTAGCTATGTTGTTACTTTAATTAGAGAAAGATGTAGTAACATTAATTAAATATAACAGAAAAAAAACAATAAGTAGAGTAATTTAGGTAGTAGAATACACCATTTGTAGCCGCCTGCTTCAAAATCAATCGATTCATATTTCTGAATCCCAGATTGAGAAAGCAATGAGAATGAATTTATCTTTAAAATATAATGCGCTGGTTTGGCATCTCTCATATATCTTGACACTTCTGCATATTGACAAATTTAGACCATTAGCCAAACAAATGACAAATTTTCAGAAAGAGTGGTGTCTGCTTTAGCATTATATTCTTTTTCGGACTGTCTGGATTTTTGAAAAAAAGTCATATGAAGAAAACAACTGAAACACTTCCACAAACCCAAGGTAAGGCTAGGCGACTATACCATCCAAGCTAGCCCATTCACTCATATGTATATATCTTTTTTGGTATCCTACAAGGTGGGGTTCGAACTTGGGATATCCCCGAGCCATTCACCCCAACAGGTGACCACCGTAAACAAGTCATTAGACTATCTCTTGTGGTTATATGTGTACATCTCTATTATATAAACATAATAGATATCTCAACTTTTCTCAGGCTGTCTCATATATTTGAATTTTGATTTTTTTCTTTCAAAAACACAATCCAATACATAAAATTTGAATCTTTACTGCTAGCCAACTAAACTACTAATTTCTTTCACTTAATCTTTCTCTTTGGTGATTTAGACTGTGGGTACCGTCCGAATAATTAAACCTTGGGTGCCAACTGCCAAAGTTCACCGTAATATGTTTTTGGGGTCCATTTTGGACAGATTCTTCTAGTCAAAGGAGTCAAACATTAACTCCTTCAACTGTTTACCCTGTTTGCCTGTTTTGCCCTTCTTTACAAACTCAACAACATCCAATAAATGAAACAATGTAGCAGTTGTTTTTGATTGCGCAACCTTTCAACTTGTATAAATTGCAAGTCCACAACAACACACAAATACGCAATTACGCATTAAACCGACATTCGCAACAATAACAAGAAATCAAACATCCATGGGAGGTGGAAAAAAGATCATCCATGGAAGAGGTGAAAACACTGCTTATACATAAACTGCAACTTCCATTGATTGACCGTGGGAACAACGAATAAAACCCTAAACTTATCCAATTTCAGTTAAAGTATGCTTCCTTCAAAAATCACTCCCATCTTCCAAAACTGATGTTAGGGTTTGCTTAATTTGGGGAATTTTGTACCCCGAACACAATTTGCTCGATTATGTTGGATATCAAACCTTAAACAGCTACAGATCAAAAGGTTGACTCCTTTTGACGGAACCCGTCCAAAATAAAAGAACGAATGGCCCAAAGTCTAAATAACAAAATAACCCTTATTTTTGAATAGCACTCGCATTATTTGTGCAAAGTGAACTAGTATCAACTTTATCATATATTCAGAACCACCATTTAACTGAAATATACTAATCTTTCAAAGAAAAAAAAGTCTGATGTACATTTAAATTAAGAAACAGTAAAGTGTGTGTGAGAAAGAGAGAGAGAGAACTATTGCTTCACGGGAAGGAATAATGGACTCTTCTTCACGGGAGGAACTCATCTTTAACAAATTGTTTTATATTCTGTTCAGATGAACACCATGTAATTTATATCTGTTGCTATATATATATATAGACTGATACTATTAAAGTAAATATATATATGGAATATTTATAGTGGCAATTAAGACATTTAACGATCCTAGTCTTTTCATTTTCATTTCTAATAATTTGTCTTGGACATTAGGGGACTGCACAGTGTTGGTCTGGATGGACATGTCCTGTTTTGAAAGAGTAGAAATCGGATTATTTCAATTTTCGCACGTTCTATCAAGATGGCGGGAACTCTTTTACAGTTGGCCCATTCAATTTTAGGCTTAACTTTTCTTTCAACCCATAAATAACTTTTGGGCCACATTTAGAATAACCATGTCCAAGACTGTATATTAAAAAACTTAAGGTGTGTTTGATTGGGAGTATTTTCCATGAAAAATACCCATTTTTTACTTGATTTGATAACTTAAGGTGTTTGATTGACTTTTTTTTCTAGGGAAAATATTTTCCCACTTTTGCTCACACACTTACATTTTCCTTGCAAGGAAAATATTTTCTTTCGCGGGGGGGGGGGGGGGGGGGGGGGGGGGGGGGGGGCTAGTTTTTATTTTTCAGGCAATTGTACGGTTTTCGAGACAATATTTTACCCATTTTCTACACTAAAAATGCTATAACTTAAACTACAAAATTCAAAATTTAATAAAAATTTTATATTTAAAATATACTCATCAAGATCAATTAAACAAGATCCATCATGACTATAAAATTATGTAAAAAAATACCCATAATTTTTTATACATTAAAAATGCCACAATACAACCAATATTTTCCGGGTAGAAAATTAAGGCAATCAAACAATTTAATTACATTTTTCATACAACTTAATTCTAGGCAATTCAATTACCTGGAACTTATTTTCTTTCCATGTAAATTCCATGCTTGCAATCAAACGCACCCTTAATGTTGCACACTGTTAAGCATGTTGCGCGGGACAAATCGTTAAGATAATGCTCAAGTTCGATAACTAGGTGAGAAATTGTGGCTAGAGATGGCCTCAATTTCTAGAGCGGGAATTAGTTCCAACCCAATGTGAAATGAGTACTCCTTGTGGCAAATATGAATATTAACTAAAAACGGATTAAGTGTACGGGTCTAGATGTTGCGCCAAACCGCTCACAACCGAGCACGACGCAACGTCGAGGGATCTTACAAGCCCAAATGGTTTACCCGAAAGAAGAATCGACACAAAAAAGCACACCCACAATAGAGAAATAAGAAATAAAGGAACAATTGCGCAAGACAAGGTTTTACCGTGGTGTCAGCGTAAAAGCCACTAATCCACACAGACGATAGCTTCTATTGATAATTGGAACAAAGAGTGATTACAAGCACACAAGAAAAATTTCTCACAAAATTTAGCTCTAAACTAAATTCTAGGCAAAAACAAGCTTGTGCACAAAATGAGCCAAAAGCAACACTTAAAGGAAATTGCCTGGGACCATGATCGATCATGGGCAACCCACGATCGATCATGGAGCCCACTGCCACACTTTGCCAAAAAACACCAAATGTGAGCCAAAACTCACAAATCTCTACCTTGGCGAACCATGCAGCTATCCCGACCAGCAAATTGCGCACCTCACTCCCTTTGTTCCTCCATCAATACTGCTATAGCATCACACCCGGCCCCGAAGAGCCTCTACCCCCGAATGGGGCCTCAACATCGAAGAATGTTAACCAAAGTCGAGCAATGCTCAAACTTGGTCGTCGGTACCACCTTTGTCATCATATCTGCGGGATTATCCTTAGTGCCAATTTTTTTTAAAATCACTTCACCACTTTCGATAATCTCCCGTATGAAATGAAACCGGACATCGATGTGCTTCGTCCGTCCGTGATGAACTTGGTTCTTGGCCAAATGAATAGCGCTCTGGCTATCACAATGTACATTGACATTCTCCTGAACCATCCCCAAATCACCTATCAAACCCCGAAGCCACAATGCTTCCTTGACTGCCTCTGTTGCTGCAATATACTCTGCTTCCGTAGTAGACAACGCCACTACACCTTGCAACATCGACCTCCAGCTTATTGGACCACCACTAAATGTGAAAACATACCCCGTGGTCGACCGTCGCTTGTCAAGATCCCCAGCATAGTCCGAATCAACATAACTGCAAATAATAGACCCCTCAATTCTCTGGTACACCAACCCTTTATTCTTCGTCCCTTGTAGATACCGCAAAATCCACTTAACGGCATTCCAATGCTGTTTTCCCGGATTTGCCATAAATCTACTAACAATGCTCACTGCCTGAGCAATATCCGGTCGAGTACACACCATGGCATACATCAAGCTTCCTACCGCACTAGCATACAGAACTTGAGCCATATACTCCACCTCTTCATCTGTTTCTGGAGCCATAGTTGTCGAGAGCTTAAAGTGAGGAGCCAATGGGACACTCATAGACTTTGAGTCCTGCATCCCAAACCGGATTACCCATTTCTCTAGATATTGCCTCTGAGTGAGGCACAATCTTTCCTTCTTCCTCTCTCTAACTATCTCCATTCCCAGAATCTTTTTAACTCCACCCAAGTCCTTCATCTCAAACTCGAGACTCAACTAAGCCTTCACCGTGTTGATATCAAACATACTCGATGAATAAATAAGCATATCATCAACATATAAGAGTAAGTAGATAAACGAATCCTCCTTGAGTTTCTTGAAATAAACGCAATGATCAAAATCACTCCGCTTGAATTTCTGAGCCATCATGAATGTGTCAAACTTCTTATACCATTGTCTAGGCGATTGCTTCAACTCATACAAGGACTTCTTCAGTTTATAAACACAATCTTCCTTGCCAACAACTTTGAACCCCTCCGGTTGAGATATATAAATCTCCTCCTCTAGATCCCCATGCAAGAACGCCGTCTTGACGTCGAGTTGTTCAAGCTCTAAGTCAAACTGCGATACCATAGCTAATAGCACTCTAATGGAAGTGTGTTTTACTACCGGAGAGAAGACTTCATTATAATCCACCCCTTCCCGCTGTGCAAATCCCTTAGCTACCAATCTTGCTTTATACCGAACATCCGAATCTAAAACCCCATCTTTCTTGGCAAACACCCATTTGCACCCAATTGACTTTTTCCCCTTTGGTAACTTACAAAGATCCCAGGTTTCATTCTTGTGAAGAGAATCCATCTCCTCACCCATGGCCGCCTTCCATTAATCACAATGACTATCCGCCACTGCCTCCCGATAAGAAGTCGGTTTATCGCCATAAACCACCAATGCATATGCCACACTATCTTCATAGCCAAATTGTTTCGGTGCTCGTCGAGCTCTCAGCTCCATTCCGCTCGCCAAAGACGGTACCTCTCGTTGTTGTTGAC
This sequence comes from Lonicera japonica, assembly GCA_021464415.1. Taxonomy (NCBI): domain Eukaryota; kingdom Viridiplantae; phylum Streptophyta; class Magnoliopsida; order Dipsacales; family Caprifoliaceae; genus Lonicera; species Lonicera japonica. The sequence goes on from CM038471.1 coordinate 43,614,677, forward strand.
TAGACCCCTCAATAGGAATCTCCCCATTCTCCGAATCACTATCGGAAGAATCAACTAGATTAGTCACTTCCGATTGCACTGAAATAGTCACCACCGGCGTAGTAACTTCCGTTTGCACCACTCCGCTCTTCTCACTCTCATCGAGAACCTTTACATTTTCTCCTATAGGCATCTTGAGCAAAGAAGCCTCATCAAATGTAACATCTCTGCTAACAACCATTTTCTTATCTTGAAGACACCACAACTTGTATCCCTTGACTTCAATTCTTGAACCCATAAAGATCGTCTTTCGGGCTCTTGGATCAATCTTATCTTCATGGACGTGATAATAAGCCGGACACCCAAATATGTGTAATGAATCGTAACTTGCATGAGATCCTGTCCAAACCTCTATAGGAGTTTTGTAATCGACCCCTGAAGATGGCAACATGTTCACGATGTAACTAGCATAGGATAAGGCCTCCGCTCAATACTGTTTTCCCAAATTTGCATTTGACAGCATACACCTCACTTTTTCAAGTAAGGTACGGTTCATCCTCTCAGCTACTCCGTTTTGCTGTGGTGTACCTCTAACCGTGAAATGGCGAACAATTCCCTCATCTTGGCAGTACTCCTTAAACGGATCACTAGTGTACTCTCCGCTGTTATCGGATCTAAGCACCTTGATATTCCTGCCAAGCTGATTTTCGACCATCTTTTTCCACCTTAGAAATACCTTAAAGACCTCGTCTTTGTGCTTCATGAGATATACCCAAATTCTCTTAGAGAAATCATCTACAAATGTAACAAAGTAATGATTACCTCCTAAGGATTTCGTCTTGGAAGGTCCCCAGACATCCGTGTGTATGTAGTCAAGCAACCCATTCGTGCAATGAATAGCTGTCCCAAACTTTACTCGTGTCTATTTTTCGAGCACACAATGCTCGCAAAACTCTAGCTTGCAGCTCTTTGCACCCTTGAGCAAACCTTGCTTACATAACATCGTCATAGCCTTCTCCCCGGCATGTCCCAATCTCATATGCCATAATCTTGTCGAATCCGAGCTTGTACTTGCTCCACCAGCTTCCGTAGAAACTGAAACGCTACCCGTCACCGTACTACCTTGAAGGAAATAGAGATTACCCTCTTTCTTTTCCTTCATCAACACTAAGGCACCGGAAGTAACCTTTAGCATTCCATTCTCGAGCACAATCTTGCACCCGTTAGAATCTAAAGAACCCAAAGAAATTAAAATCTTTTTCAGATCCGGGATGTACCTGATTTCATTCAGAGTTCTGACTACTCCGTCATGTAGCTTCAACTTGACCGTTCCAATACCCTCCGTCCTACAAACGTGATCATTGCTCATCAAAACCGTTCCTCCATTCACCTTCGTCAAGGTATGGAAAAAGTCCTTGTTTGGACATATGTGGTACGAACAACCCGAGTCTAGAATCCACTCGTCCCTTGAGCTTTCCCTAGGAGTAACCACTAGCATACTCTCGAAATCATCATCCCCTAAAGTAACAGAATTCGCGGTATCATCCGCATTTTTCTTCTTCCCTTTGTTTACCCAAGCGTTAGGACAATTTTTCTTCATATGCCCCTTCTTTTTGCACTTGTAACATTCCATGTTATCCAAGTACTTAGTACGTGACTTGGACCGAGAGTTGTTGTGCTTTGCTTGTTTCTGATCATCTGTCCTTCCCCGCGTCACCAACGCATCGGACGATGTACTATATTTCTCCCTCTATCTCTGCTCATTACCAAGCAGTGCCGAAGAAACGTCTTCATATTTCACTGAATCCTTACCATATAACAAAGTGGTGCTCAAATGGTCATAGGATTCCGGAAGTGAATTGAGCAACAAGATAGCCTTATCCTCATATTTCATGTCCTCGTTCAAGTTTAACAAATCAGAAATCATCTTGTTAAACTCATCAACATGCTCACTCATTGATGTACCTCTAGCATATTCAAACCGGAACAACTTCTTCTTGAGATAGAGACGGTTCTCTATGCTCTTCGTCATGTACTTCTCTTCCAGTATGTTCCATATGCCAGCTGCGAATTTTTCACGCATAACATAGTATATCACATTTTGAGCTAGATGTAACCGGATAGTACTACAAGCCTTCAAATCATACTCTTCCCATTCAACATCTATCATTGTCGTGGGCTTAGCTACCACACCCAACAATGCCTTATGCAACTCCTGTTGGATCAAGACATCGCGCATTTGACATTGCCACATGCCGAAATTGACCAACTTTCCGTCGAATTTCTCTACGTCAAACTTTATCGCTGACACCTTTGAGGTCTTAGAAGTAGTCATCTTCAATCACCAATGGACTTGACAAACCAACAACGAGACAAAGATTGAAAAATCTCACTTAGGAATTTTATCAAACACTTGGCGTGCGACACAAAACCCACCTTTCTCGTTTTAGGCTCTGATACCAATTTGTTGCGCCAAACCACTCACAATCGAGCACGACGCAACGTCGAGGGATCTCACAAGCCCAAATGGTTTACCCGAAAGAAGAACCAACACAAAAAAGCACACACACAATAGAGAAATAAGAAATAAAGGAACAATTGCGCAAGACAAGGTTTTACCGTGGTGTCGGCGTAAAAGCCACTAATCCACACAGACGATAGCTTTTATTGATAATTGGAACAAAGAGTGATTACAAGCACACAAGAAAAATTTCTCACAAAATTTAGCTCTCAACTAAATTCTAGGCAAAAACAGGCTTGTGCACAAAATGAGCCAAAAGCAACACTTAAAGGAAATTGCCTGGGACCATGATCGATCATGCGCAACCCATGATCGATCATGGAGCCCACTGCCACACTTTGCCAAAAAACACCAAATGTGAGCCAAAACTCAGACTAGATTGATTAGCTAGTTTTTCTAAAAATAAATTCCTCAATTAGATAAAAGTTTAAGTCAAGACATTAGGAGCCCCAAATATATGTATCAAATGAAATGTTGGGATAATACATTATGTATTTGAAAAAGGAAAATAAATTCCATTGCTATGCCCAAGACTACATATTAAAAAAAAAAGTTAAAGTTTGTTAAAAAGGAAAAATGATGCTATATATTAAAGCATGAAGCAAAAACTATGAAACAGTTCATAATTCCTCCAAATTTTAGATTGAACCAGATCGTTACTCAAAAAGGACAATCAAAGTGTACCAGACTTGATCGCTCAGCTAATTTTCTCAAAATTAATTCCTCAATTAGACAAAAGTTTATGTCAAGACTTTAGGAGCCCCAAATATACATGTCATATAAAATGGTGGGAAGATGCTTTGTGCATATGAAAAAGAAAATAAATTGATATTTTACTTGTGCAATATGTTACCACAAAAGATCAAACTGCTGATTTTACCAAAGGCCTTTACTCAACACGGTATCAGTTTCTACGTGGCAAGCTTTCACTTTGCTCTTCGCCTAGTTCAGCTTGATGGCATGTGTTAAGGAATATACAATTGAATCTGTCCATTTGCAGCTGTTTAGTAAGATCCCTCTAATCAAGCAAATATATTTGTTAAGGAATATACAAGATCTGTCTATTTGCAGCTGTCCAAGAAGATTCCTTTAATGTTGCCATATTTTTTGTTAATAAATCACTCATGCAGCTAGATCCCACAAATCACTCCTTGTATCAGTTTAGGTATTTTGTATTTCTGAATGTAAACAACTAGCTCTTTTGTATCTCAGTCTGTGCAATATAAATACAGCCTAACCCATAATGGGTTAAGGCATCTTGAGAGCTTTCACTCTCTACACTCCAAACAACGCAATAAACGAGTCAATATATCAAATTTTATGTCTAATTATTTTGTATACATGTACCCTCTTCAAAACTCTTATTAGATGAAAAAAAAAGACAGATACATAATACGTCAACACGCTGTGCAGTGTGCACGCTGAAATATGACATTACAAGTAAAGAATTTCAATGAAGATTACGTTGCTTCTACATAGTTTTAAATTGGTTACATAAGATCAATATGCATTCGATTTATAAGATAACAAAAAGGATTGACAATATGAAGCAAGCAATTTAGTTCTTATGTAAGATTCTTCATCATAGCAATGACTTTAATTTCAGCTTCAACGACTAAAGTATCATTCGCTAGAAATCCCCTTCTTTTGTCCTTGAGATCACTAAGCAATAAGAATCTCTCATAAAACACTAGCTTCTCCGAGTCACATAACCATTGACTATCTGGAAAACAGAAAAAAATTTGTTATAAAAATATCCAATAAATGAAAACTAGCAATTTATTCACACCCAGTGTGATCACAACTCTCCTAAATCATTGAATTAAAATATAGAAAAAAAGGAAATTGAAGTAGGAAAATTTAAAGATTTTGAATAATTAATTATTTTACCTTCAATTTCTTCATGGTTAATATCCTTAATTTGATCCTTTATTCGAAGCTTGTATTTCACGTAAACTTTCCATTTGAAAGGTAGTGTTCCATCATCAGATACTTCAAGACCAAGACGTAGAAATTTGGTCCTTCCTTCCTGTCCATTGGGGTGGAGTTCAAGCTTCCTGATTTTATGAAGTTTCAATTTTGTTAACCAAAGATAAATTGTATACTTAGATGAAAAAATTCACAGAAGGTCCAAGTTTAAGGATAATATATCTACACATATTATTTTTTTAGCTTACACTTCCCTTCGAAGTTTTTGATGCAATTTGATGGAGAAAAAAATAATGGAGATCATGCCCGCCAAGTTTCGTCAAAAACTCATCCGTTCATACCCTCAAAAGCCCCAATCCGTATGGAATGGTACTTAAGCATGGCCGTTATGGACATTGCTCTCTCTATACATATACATATTAATAGGGAATGAAATACGTTTATGGAGAACAGAAAAACAATACAATAAAAAAATTATACCACTTCAGTTCTCCAACTTCAATATCGTCTGATTTGAGAACGTTTTCTTTTACTGCCGAAAAATGATCTATTTTCCAAGTGTAAGTTCCGTAATCAGCTTCCTTTTTCATGTCCAAACATTGTATTGTGCCTTCATATTTAACAACAAAAACCTCGGCTCCAAACTCACAAGAATCTTCGAGGAGGTAACCTTTTGAAGTATTGTTGAACAAATCTAGCGAAAGTAATTTGTCAAATCCCCATTTAGTCTTCCACCAATGAAAACGCCATATTCTGTCATCAACTTCTTCCCATACACAAGTACAAATTGAAACACGAATGTTATTGATCACATGCCACCAAAAATACTTAAAAGTAGGATAAAAATGGCATTGCATAATGTTCCACGTTAAATACTTGTCTATTAGCTTTTACACGCAATATATTACTTTATACCCCCTCCAACTCAGACTTACAGTCTCACATTTTGTTCAGAATGTTTTTTCTAAAAGCAGTAAATTAAAAAAATGAGTTAAAATTTGAGATAGAAATAGTAAATTAATAAGAATGACATGCAATTTAACAAATTATATATACCTTGAATGGTTAGATACTTGTCCCTTATATGATCATAGACAAAAAATTTGAACCGCACATTAACCTCCCAACCTTGAGGAAGACTTATTGTATCTCTAATTGCCAGGTACAGTGAAATGTGTTTGTCCACATTTCTTTTCTTATTTCCATTAGGATGAAAACAGATTCTCCTGAAATTCAACAATGCAAATTACTATAGGAGATTTTTTGAATAATTATAAAAAGTACGGAGACCATATCAATCTATAGAAATTATAGACCTTTGTTCCTAAAAACCCAAGTCACCTTTCTCTGTGATCTTGCTCTTCCTTTTACCTTAAATCCCTTCTTCTCCCTTCTGTGGAGGAGTGGAGGACCACCAGTTCTTAATTCCCTAGAATAAATTCAATAAATCCCTAAATCTAAGGGTTTCTGATCTATTGGATTTTCATGTCTTTTTCTTAAAGTTTTTGATCTAATGCCATAACATGGAGGCTATCATTACTATTCTTAATTCTCATTGTATTATTCTACTTGTACAAAAAAATTTTGGAGATAAACTTGAGTTCGAGCATTTAAGGGAAGGGGACTGGGGACGAAGGGACTCAAACCCATACTTCATACCTCTTTATGATTATAGCGGCTACTCCACTGCCGCTATGCTAAAGGCTAGGTCCCACTTCATACCAATTCATGCTTAATTTTTTCTTAATTTTTCTTGATTTAATTAAGAGAAAAATTAAGACAGAGACTAAAATTAAATATTGAAAAAAAAAATGTTAAGACAATATAAGAATTAGAATTAAAACCATTTGTAGCCTCCTGCATCAAAATCATTGGACTTAAATTTCTCAATCCCAGCTTGAGGAAGCATCCGGATTGACTTTATCTTGAAAATGAAGTGCACTGGACGAGCATCTCTCGTATATCTCGTCACTACTGCAACATTTCAAGAAATTTATAACGTTTATAACATTAGCCCAACAATATATAACAAATGCTTTATATCAATCCGTATACAAACAATCCGTATAAAATCTTTTCAATATATATATACAAAAAAATTCAAGTTTGTACTAGTCCGTATGGATCGATATATATATTATGTAGATTCAACTCACTTTTTTAAGGTTTAACTTCTTAAAGAATGTATACATTTATATGTATGTCCGGAATTAAATTAAAAACCAATTAACCGTGCGCGTGAGAAAGAAGAGAGAACCTTGTGATTCATCTGAAGGAGTTAGAGGCTCTTCAACCTTGGCTCTTTTTAAGGATAAACTCATCCTTAATTAACAAACTACTTGTACGTACATTAATTTAGATGAACCGTATATATACTATGCAAAATTTGTCTACGTATCTATAGCTATATATATAGACTGATCATTTATTGGGATAAGTAAGTTGATAAACGCATAATATTGTCATGTCTAAGCTCCTTCCCGGAGTCGCTTGACGCGTTTGTTGCTTTAATTCTGCCTAATTATCCACTTATCTCGAGATTAATGCCTTAGCGAGTTTTGTATCTAACATGGCCCAAGTTGGTGTGTATTTTGTAGTATTCCATGTGTTTGTAGGATTGGAGTACAATGGTGTTGCATAGGTTGATCAAGAGTAAGCTCGAAGGCTTGCAAAGTGCTGAGTGAACAAGTTCCAGACCCATGATCGATCATGGTTGCAAAATTTTCTGGCAGAGCACTTCCACGATCGATCATGGGCAAAGCCATGATCGATCATGGCCCTGGCAACTTGGCCATTTCACACCCAAAATGGGCTATTTTAGTGGTTCAAGCTATTTTAGATATTTAGTTAGATATTTTGCAACCTTGTAATATATATTTAATTCTTAGCTTCTAGGTAAGATATATCTAGTTTTTTTTATACAAGTTTTAGAGAGAAGGGAGAGCTAACACCTTGTAACTTCTTCTTCTTCTTCTTGTAAGTTTACTTTGATTTTAAGAAATGAATGCTTCTTCTATAATTCTTGCTTCGAGTATTATGGAGTAGTCTCTTACTAAGGTTAAGGAGGTGAATCGCGATATAATATTTGGTGATTTATGGCTCAATCCATGTTTAAAGTTTGAAAAATAATTGTAGATCCTTTTCTTCTTCATTTCCTCCATTGTTACAAGCTTTCTAGGTATACTCATATTAAATTAAGACTTTATATGCCTTGTATATTTAGTGCTTGGTTGTTTATGAACATACAACATAGTTATATGGTTCTAGAAAGCTTGTAGTCTTTTTCCCCCATCCATGGAACTTTTTCCTCTTCATAGAAATTATGAATAGTTCTCAAAATTTCATGGATGGATTATAAATTTGTTAATCTCATTTTTTATTCATTTATCGATACATTGAGTGCTTCTTACACTTTATGTGATACTTAGACTCTTTGTTTTCTACCATAAGTTATAAATGATGAGATGACAAATTTATCCCATAAATTTCATTCCGTTTCATTGTTTGGATTCGCTTTCTAATTTTCATTCTTTAAACCATGAGATTACATACACTTGCCTTATGTTAAATCTTTTAATGATGAGTTTGTCATATCTATCTCGGATTAGCTTCATCGGGAATGGGTTGCCTTGCTTCACACCCGTAGCTAAGAGGTAGGAATGATAACCCTGTCTTTGGTGGAATGTCGTTTGTCTCTTTCTCGATATAGCTTCAACTCGAGAATGAGTCGCCTAGCGTCGCACCCTTTGCTATTGAGAGATACACCAACATTCCCAGATATCGAGAAATCTTGTGTTGTAATCTTTGTATGAGCTAGTGATCACCGTCTCTTAAATCGTAACTAACCTCCATCTACCTTAGTGCTTTCTTATTAATTTTCACAACTGTTTTATATTTCCGTTGTTCTACAACCATTTCAACTTACAAGAATCAGAAAACACTTTAATCCGTAATCCATTCCATCCCTTTTCACTTATCCCTGTGGTTCGACACTCGGACTTCCGAGACTATATTACAACTTGACGTGCCTGCACTTGGGCTATAACACAACGCGCTATTTTGGAGCCGTCAAGTTTTTGGCGCCGTTGCCGGGGATAAGGCAAAAGGCGGATTCTGGGTTTTGTACAAAACCATTCTGTAAGTATTTCTCTCTATTTGATTAATTTATTTTTCTCCCTTATTTTCTGTTTTATTTTGTAGAGTTCCCAAGGAGTGATTCGAATCATTGTCCAAGCCCATGCAAGGGCGATTGTTCGTGGATATTCGAATTAGCCTTCCCACATCTCCAAGAATGGCGAACCAAGGTAGAGCCGAGGATCACGAGAGCGATAATGAAGGGGAAGGTGCCAACAATGTTCCTCCTGTTAGGACCATGAGAGACTACCTTCAACCGCCTCGGGCAACTTCGAATCCGTGCATTGTGCTTCCCGCTGGTCAAGCCGGAGCTTTCTCTTTCAAACCGGGTATGCTTCAACATATCCCTTCTTTTCATGGTATGGAGTCGGAAAACCCATACTTGCATTTGAAAGACTTTGAAGAAGTCTGCTCCACATTTCGTGAGGCAAATGTTAATGAGAATGTCATGCGTTTAAAACTTTTTCCTTTCTCCCTAAAAGATAAAGGAAAAATTTGGCTAAATGCTCAAAGACCACAATCAATTCGGTCTTGGCAAGAGCTCCAAGCGGAATTTCTAAAAAAATTCTTTCCCGTTCATAGGACCAACGCTTTAAGAAGGGCGATATCAAATTTTTCGCCAAAAGAAAATGAAAGTTTTTATAAGTGTTGGGAAAGATACAAGGAACTTCTAAACGCATGCCCTCACCATGGTCACGAAACGTGGAGTCTTGTTAGTTTTTTCTACGAATCTCTCACCCCCGATATGCGTACATTTGTTGAGACCATGTGTAATGGTCAATTCTTGAGTAAGAATCCCGATGAGGCTCTATTGTATTTTGATGAATTAGCGGAAGGTGCTCAAAATTGGAACACCTATCCGAGGAACCAAAGCCAAAACTCAAGGAAGGGGTGGGTTGTACCAAGTGTCCAATGAGGATGACATGGGTGCAAGGTTATTCCAATTGTCTAAGAAAGTAGAGGCAATGGAAGCAAGTAAGCTTAAGGAGGTCAATGTAGTATCCTCGAGTCAGTTGTGTGTCATTTGTGAAAATTCAGGACACACTACCGAGGATTGCCCTACCATTCCCGCTTTTCGGGAAGTCCTCAAAGATCCCGCCCAAGTCAATGCTTTACACCAGTACAACCAAAACCGTAACCAAAACGATCCCTATTCTCAAAGGTACAATGAAGGATGGAAGAATCACCCCAATTTCAGTTGGGGAGGAAATCAAAGTCAGAACCACAACCAATATCATCAGAACCAAAGGCAACAACAACAACCTCAAAACTCTTTTGTTCCACCTCAGAATCAAAATCCCAACCAAAACTTGGAAGCTTTGTTGAGATCATTTGTGGACAAAACGGATCGTGATGTGGGTGAGTTAAAAACTCACCACCGCCCTAGCTACCCAAGAGAAGGGAAAATTCCCCTCTTAACCTTTAGCGAATCCTAGAGGTCAAGTTCAAATAGTAGAGGGAGGAGAGTCTAGCTCCAAGATCAAAGAACTCAAATCTATCACAATCTTGAGAAGTGGGAAGGAGGTAGACAAAACTATTGTTCCTAAAACCCCCAAGGTGGCGGACATAGTTGATCCCACGCATGTTAAGGAGTCGGAGGTTGAAAAAGTTGTGAGTGAAGAGAAGAAGAGAGAGGAAGAGAAACAAGGAAAAGAGGATCTCGAAAAAATCAAAAATGGGATCAAAGTTCCATTTTCGGAGAGATTGAACCAACCGTCCAAATCTAATACCGAGATTTTGGATGTTTTTAGGCAAGTGAAAATCAACATTCCATTGCTTGACGCGGTCAAGTAAATACCTTCGTACGCTAAGTTCCTCAAGGACTTATGTACTACCAAACGAAGGTTGAATGTCAAGAAAAAGGCCTTTATGGCGGAGCAAGTGAGCTCCCTCATGCAAGGCACAAGAGCCCCCAAGTTCAAAGACCCCGGGTGTCCCACAATTTCGTGTGTCATAGGAAATTGTAGGATCAAGAATGCATTGTTAGATTTGGGAGCAAGTGTGAATGTGCTCCCATACTCGGTATATCAACAATTGGGGTTAGGCGAGTTAAAACCCACGAGGGTTACTATTCAATTAGCGGACCGATCCGTTAAGATCTCAAGAGGGATAGTCGAGGATGTGCTTGTCCAAGTCGACAAGTTTTATTTTTCGGTTGATTTCATCATCCTCGACATGCAACCCATGTCAAATCCCGCCAACGAGATTCCGGTCATCCTCGGATGACCATTTCTTGCTACTTTTAATGCCATAATAAATTGTAAGAATGGAATCGTGAAGTTAACATTTGGCAACATGACTCTAGAGCTAAACGTGTTCTCTTTGAGCAATCAAAGAGATGACGATGATAATGAGGAAAATGAACACGTGAACATGATAGAGTCATGTATCCAAGACCACTTTGTGGCGAACTTCGAATCGGAGTCAACGGAAGGTTATCTAACCACTTCCGATGAACCCGAGGATTGTATGCAAGTGTTTTTCTTGTGTGACAAACAGGTTGAATTTTTGGAGAAAGAGAAAAATACACAATCTCCCACCAAAAAGCTTGAAGGAAAAATGAATCTCAAGCTATTGCCGAGCAATTTGAAGTATGCCTTTTTGGGAGCTTCAGATACCTTCCCTGTTATCATTTCGTCCGAACTTTCGGATGACCAAGAAGGAAGGTTAGTTCATTTGCTTGGTAAATATAAAAAAGCTTTTGGTTGGACTCTTGCCGACCTCCAAGGAATAAGCCCTTTGATTTGCACACATAAAATTCACTTGGAGGATGGGGCAAAAACATCGAGACAATTTCAACGTCGGTTGAATCCTAACATGCAAGAGGTGGTTAGGAACGAGGTGTTGAAATTGTTGGATGCAAAGATCATCTATCCAATCTCGGATAGTAAATGGGTTAGTCCAACTCAAGTGGTACCAAAAAAATCGGGTCTTACGGTAGTCAAGAACGAATCAAACGAGTTGATTCCGCAAAGAGTCACCACCGGGTGGCGAATGTGTATTGACTACCGTAAACTCAATGAGGCAACTCGTAAAGATTATTTCCCACTCCCCTTTTTAGATCAAACTCTAGAGAGGGTAGCGGGTCATGAATATTACTCGTTCCTCGATGGTTTTTCCGGGTACAATCAAATTGAGATTGACCTAGATGATCAAGAAAAAACCACCTTTACATGTCCTTTTGGCACCTTCGCTTATCAGAGAATGCCCTTTGGTCTATGTAATGCACCGGCCACTTTTCAACGGTGTATGCTAAGTATTTTTAGCGATATGGTGGAAAGGACTTTGGAAGTTTTTATGGATGACTTTACCGTCTATGGTAAGTCATTCGACAATTGCTTGACTAACTTGGAACAGGTCTTGGGAAGATGCGTGGAAAAATAATTGGTATTGAATTGGGAGAAGTGCCATTTTATGGTTACCAAGGGAATTGTTTTGGGGCACATCATTTCGTCTGAAGGAATTGAAGTGGATAAAGCAAAAATCGATTTGATTGCCAAACTTCCTACGCCCAAGAATGTCAAAGATGTCCGATCATTTCTAGGACATGCCGGGTTTTATAGGAGGTTTATCAAGAACTTCAGTTCCATTTCCAAGCCGATGTGTAATCTACTTCTCAAGGATGCACCATTTGAGTGGGATGCCAAGTGCGAGGAAGCCTTCGTCTCTCTGAAGCATATGCTCACTACTGCACCGATTATGCAGGCACCGGATTGGAGCTTGCCATTCGAGCTCATGTGCGACGCAAGTGACTATGCGGTGGGAGCGGTTCTTGGTCAAAGGAAAGACAAGAAACCGGGTGTGATATACTATGCAAGTAGAACTTTGAATGATGCGCAAATGAATTACATCACGACAGAGAAAGAGCTCCTAGCAATTGTCTTCGCCCTAGACAAGTTTCGATCCTATTTGATAGGATCGCCAATTGTGATTTTCACGGATCACGCGGCATTGAAGTATCTATTCACAAAGAAAGATGCCAAGCCGCGGCTTTTGAGGTGGATACTCCTATTGCAAGAATTTCATTTGAGCATCAAGGACAAAAAGGGAGTCGAGAACGTGGTGGCCGATCATCTGTCTCGTCTCACTTTTACAAACTACATTGAAGAAAGCCCGATCCAAGATTCGTTCCCGGATGAGCAACTGTTGGCAATCTCGACACTCCCATGGTATGCCGACATTGTAAACTATCTTGTAACCGACAAGATACCAAAAGCATGGGGCGCACAAGATAGAAAGAAGTTCTTGAGTGAAGTGAAGCGATTCTATTGGGATGAACTGTACCTATTTAAATATTGTGTGGATCAAATTATCCGGAGGTGCATTCCAGACCAAGAAGTGGAGAGAGTTCTATCTTCCTGCCATTCTGAAGCTTGCGGAGGACATTTCTCATCAAAGAAGACAACCGCTAAGATTTTGCAAAGCGGACTGTACTGGCCGTCGCTCTTTAAGGACGCACAACATTTTTGCAAGGCATGCCAAAGATGCCAAATGCTTGGAGGGATCTCTAAGAGGAACATGATGCCACTCAATCCCATCCTGATGATTGAAATCTTCGATTGCTGGGGCATCGACTTCATGGGACCGTTCCCATCCTCCTACGGTAATCTTTACATTTTAGTTGCCGTAGATTACGTTTCAAAATGGGTGGAAGCCCAAGCGTGCAAGAAAAATGATCACAAAGTGGTGATCCGATTCTTGAAAGACAACATTCTTGCACGCTTTGGCACTCCTAAGGCAATAATAAGCGATGGCGGTACTCACTTTTGCAATAGACCATTTCAATCATTAATGCAAAAGTATGGTGTAAACCATAAAGTATCGCTCGCTTATCACCCTCAGACTAACGGTCAAGCCGAGCTGGCAAATAGGGAAATCAAACAGATTCTAGAGAAAACGGTAAACCCGAACCGCAAGGATTGGTCGTTAAGACTGATCGATGCACTTTGGGCTTACCGTACTGCGTACAAAACAACTCTAGATATGTCCCCCTATCGTATGGTGTACGGAAAACCATGTCATTTGCCAGTAGAGTTGGAACACAAATCATACTGGACAACTAAGATGGTCAATTGTAATTTCAAAAAAGCCGGGCTTGACCGTAAGTTACAAATTGATGAAATCGAGGAATTGAGAAGAGATGCATATGATAATGCGAAGATAAGCAAGGAACGTGCCAAAATCTTTCATGATAAATCTATTTTAAGGAAAGAATTCAAACTTGGGCACAAAGTTCTTGTTTATGATACTCGTTTGCATCTCTTCCCCGGGAAATTGAAGTCTCGTTGGACCGGCCCATACATTGTCCGTCATGTATTTCCTTTTGGGGCTGTGCAAGTTGAGGATCCCAAAACCGGCTATGTTTTTAAAGTAAATGGACAACGTTTAAAGCCATTTTTGGAATTCCCAAGTCGAGAGGAGTCTATCCCTCTCGAAGACCCGACTTATGCCTAACAAGCATAGGTCGATTGTGTAAATAATGTTTTTTGTAGAATTTTTGAGTTTCAGGAATTTGTCTCGCAGGTTCGGGAGAAATTGGATCGAACCGGACCAAGTTGGGGGGAGTGGAAAGGTGTTTTCAAGTGAATAAATGTCGTGGAAAATTTTTTTGTTGAAGGCATGATCGATCATGGGCAAAGCCATGATCGATCATGGGATCAAATTTTGGAGGCAGTGGACTTCCATGATCGATCATGGGCAAAGCCATGATCGATCATGGGCAAAGCCATGATCGATCATGGTTAACTTTTCCTGCGGCAGTGCACTTCCATGATCGATCATGGGCAAAGCCATGATCGATCATTGTCCCTCTTAAAAACAGAGCAGCCGTTTCTTAAATCCCAAAATCGTGCCCCATCTTCTCTCTAACTCCCATTTCTCTCCATCTTCCTTCTCCAAACTTTCAATCATCATCAAATTAAAACCTCCCCTAGCCTTTCCACCTCCATAATCATCCAATTTCAACCCCAAATCCCACACCCATCTAAGAATCATCCATTTTCTCTCTCTCAAAACCCCAAAATCCCAATTTCGAGCTCTAATCCCCAAAATTCTGAAATTTCACTCTATTTCTCCCTTCTCCCCACCTAAATGGCTGCCATTGCTCCAGTTAACAAGCCAGAAGAGCTTCAAGCCGCGAGGGGTGGGTACCGCGGGTTCCGTAGCCGTCAGGAGTACGATTGGTGGAACAACGCCTTTAGGAACCGGGCTGTGATGATCGAGAGGCCCGTGATTATTGGTGCCTTGGACGATTTCTCTCAAATGGGAACATTCGAAAGACACGAGGGGTGGGTGCAATATTTGCGACAAACAGGTAATCAATGTAATCTCACTCTATGTCGTGAATTTGTTGCAAGCTTGGTGCGTGTGCCCAATGCTGCTTATGCCTATGTTGCCCACGTGCGTGGGAGAACTGTACACTTCAACCTCGAGGTTGTTAGTAGAGTCACGGGGATTCCAGCATTGCCGGATGGCAGCTATGACCTCCCTCATTCAGCCCGTATTGTATACCCCACTGATGACGAGTTGGCTACGTTCTTAGCTGGTCGTCCAATGACTTGGATTGGCACGCAATTCGATAGGAACAATTTAGCACCACAATTCAGGACCCTGTGGCTTGTTGTAGCCAATGCGTTAGATCCCACCTCGCACATTCAACATTTGTACACCTATCATGCCTATGTTCTATATGTAATTGCTCGCAATAGGCCGTGTTGTTTGGTTCGCTACATAATGCGAAAAATCATGAAAGTCTATGACACGGTGGCCCATAACGAAACTATCAAATTTGGCGTGCTTCTGACCCACATTTGCTTGGAAGCGGGTGTCCAAGAAAGGGACGCCGATGTCAGAAAGATACAGCGGGCCCCGATAAACAGGTCCACCCAGGCTAGAGCCGCCGGGCAACTGAGAAATAGGCCAAGTTCTTCGGCCGCACCTCCAGTTGAGTCCGAGGAAGAAGCGCCAGAAGAGGCAGGAACCGACGTTCCGGGTCCTTCGAGGAGAAGAAGAAGAGCAAGTACGGGACCTGTTGACGATAATATGGCATTCTTGAGAGAAAAGGATCTAAAAAGGAAATAATCTTACAAATAGGAGGATACAAAGATTACATGAAAAAATTATCCTATAAATTAAAGACAACGGAAACATATTAAACCAACACACTAATTTTGAAAGGGCGACCAATTACTTTAAAAAAACTTGCAACTCATCCCCTTGTATTATACTATCCTTTTGCGTACTCTTTGTTTCTCTTACAATATTTTTGGCACAGACATGTAATATACAGAAGAAGCTACATACCTTGGATGGTTAGGTACTTATCCTTTTTATGATCATAGACAAAAAATATATTTGAACTGCACATTATATTAACCTCCCAACCTTGAGGAAGACTGCTTGTATCACTTATTGCTAGGTAGAGTGAGATATATTTGCTTCCATTTCCATCATTTATTCCCTTTGGATACAAATGGAGATTCCTGTAATTAAAAGAAAGGGGACGACTAATCAGATCGATTAGGCATTTTATTGTTTCCTAAAACGCAATACTTCAAAATAATCCTTTAGTATTCTAATATAACCTCTAGCTTGACACATTTTTTTTATGGATACTTCAGATTTATTTGAAATGAGCATTCAAGTACCGATTCATTGGAATGGAGTAAAGATAACCGTGAATATATTATTGAAAGCATCCACAACGATTTTCTACCATAGGTTGGATATATTTATCTTACAAAGAGTACCATAGATAAAATTAAATTTCACTAAAAGCATCTCCAGTCGTATACTCAAAACAGTATGTATAATCAGTTTTAGTCTTGTCACTTAAGAAATCCACCTCAATAACATAATCAAATCTAGAAATTAATTAGCCGATAATCAAATGACTTCCTCAACAATCAAAACTCTAAACCTTTTTCAATAGCAGAATGACAGCTCCACCCATTCTATTGGTTAGAAGAAAAATAAAAGATAATATTTCCCTCCCTCCTGGTCTAATTGATTCGGGGCAGTAAAAATAGTAAGGCCCAGAATTTTGATTATTGATTGAACATAACCATTGTGAAGTATAACATTGTTAATTTTAACAGTTTATTAAATGAATAAATTGAACCCTCCATTGTGTTAAATTTTCTTATTTATTTATTTTATTTTATTTCCTTATTTTAATTATTCCATTCACAATATTATTTTCTTTTCTTATTGTATTGCATAGTTAGGCTAGATTATTTCTTTCCTTCTCTTTGTCTTGTAAGGCTTTATAAATAGAACTCTCCCTTTATGTAATATTTAATTTTCAATACAATCAATTTATACAATCTATTCAATAATATTTTTTTCTTTTCTATAATCTTAACATGGTGTCAGAGTAAAGTTAAGATCCTCCTATCCTAAAATCTTAATCACTATTTTTTACTGCCGGCGGGTGATTAATATTGTTGCCCGCCGGACCACTCTCGCCGCTCTATGCTTGCTTTTTTTTTCCCGCCTCACCTAATAACCGTTCTAAGCTCAATTTCTCATCTCGCCATTTTTATCTAGCCATACTAGCTAGCTTGACTTCAATTGAAAAAAAAATAAAAAAAAAATCAACTACCATCATCGCCACCAACCCCACCGAATTTTCTTAATTTATCTTCAACTTTAGCTTCAAACCCATTACCCACCGTTTAATTATCACCATCACCTCACCACTCAAGCCTCTTTAAACTAACCTATTCTTTACACTGCCTACCAACTCAAAACCCATTAATTCTCTTTTTCTATTGATTTTTTTTCTTTTCAATTAAAACTCACCTTTCAATTTTATATACTATGTTCATCATCTATTTTCAAACTCAGAGCTTGGTTTTTTGGGAGGTCTAAGGTTCAAGCCTCCATTCCCCCATCCGTTAACCCGAAACTTGTTTATTCTGTGTAATCATGTTTCCGTCTGCTCTCCACGTGCGAGTATGGGGTCACGCACGTGAGGGAGGGTGTTAAGCATAATATTCGTTTACTATTCACGTATCTAGATCCATATTTTTTTTTCAACCCAAATTTTCTATTCCATATTTTCTACTTAGATGTTCTATCCAGATTTTCTACCCATATTTTTTATTCCAGACTTTCTACTCTAGATTTTCTACCCGGATGTTTTACACTGGACCTAGTCATCCTCGTCGGCTCTACCTGTCAGAATTCTCAAAGACTCAATCATCCTTGTCGGCTCGCCCTCCTCGTTCGCCTACGTGCTAGTTTGTTTACCCAGCTTGTTCTTTTACTATACTTTCCAAACTTAGGTCAGAATGCTTTACAAACCTTCTTGAGTTTGAGGGGGGTGTTAAATTTTCTTATTTATTTTATTTTATTTCCTTATTCTAGTTATTCCATTCACAATATTATTTTCTTTCCTTATTGTATTGCATAGTTAGACTATATTATTTCTTTCATTTTCTTTGTCATGTAAGGCTCTATAAATAGAGCTATCCCTTTATGTAATATTTAATTTTCAATACAATCAATTCAGACAATCCATTCAATAATATTTTTCTCTTTTCTATAATCTTAACACATTGAAGATGCTCTATATATGTTTATATGATAGCATCTCTAATGTGTTTGAATTTCAAACGAACAAGAGCTATCCGTTTTGGTTTTAAATGGACAGTTAATTGGTTATCTCTAAATAGTAAAGAAGAGTGGAGAAAATATGATAAACACCATTTGTAGCCACCGACTACAAATTCGTTTGATCCATACATTTCAATTTTTGATTCTACCAGCACTGAAAATGATTTTATTTTTAAAAGATAGTGCCCTGGTTGTATGTCTCTAAGCTATCGCGACCCTGTTGCCGAGCATTGACAATATCCAAGGCAGAAAAGTATCAAGAATTTATAATCAAATGTTCATATACAAAAGAAGTGTAGCTCAAGTCACTTAGATACAAACCCATTGCGAAAGTGAAATTATATATATATTGTTAAAACACTAGAGATAGAGAGAAAAAGAAGAGAATAAGAGAAATCTTCTTATTCAACTGATGATTAATATAGGTAGGGGTTATTTTTATTTATATTAAAAGCTAACCTCCTTACTTCTCACAAAATCAATGTGGGACAAATTGTATTTTACAATATTACTTATGGACATTCACATATCAATATTTTTCAACACTCCCCCTTAGATGTCCATTATGCACAATTTAATGACAATTGCCATATTAAAACCTTCCTAAAGAAAAACCCAGTAGAAAAAAACCAAAGTGAAGGAAAAAGAGTATAATATTCTTCTAGATCATTGAACTAGCAACAAATGCACAATTTACTGCCTCGTTAAAACTTTTACTAGAAAAATCCAATAGGACAAAACCTAGTTAAAGAAAAAAAAGTACATAGTGCAAATATTAGGTAGTATACTTCATGATGCTCCCTTTGATTATTTACTCCCCCTAATGACAACATTTATATAGTTTGATTATAAAATCGACGCATGCCAATATCATAAACTAACTTCTAGAATATCAGCTTCGATAATGACTTTGTGAACAGATCAGCTAAGTTATCATTGGAACGGATTTGCTTGACTTCAATCTCTTTAGTCTTTTGAAGCTCGTGAGTGAAGAAGAACTTAGGTGAAATATGTTTAATCCTGTCACCTTTGATGAAACCTTTTTGAATTTGTGCTATACATGCAGTATTGTCTTCTTAGATAATACTTTGAACATTTGTAATTAAAGACAATTGACAAAAACTACGAATATGATGGATTAGAGACCTCAACCACACACATTCTCGACTAGTTTCATGAAGAGCTAAAATTTTTGAATAATTAAAAGAAGTGGCTACTAAAGTTTATTTAGTAAATCGCCAAGAGATAGCAGTATTACCACTAAAAAATACATAACTTGTTTGAGATCGTGCCTTATGAGGATTAGAAATATATCCTAAGTCTGCATATCCTATTAACTCAGAACCATTAGAATTATGTAAGTCTAAATCAGTGGTTTCTCATAAATATCTAAGGATTTGTTTGACACCAGTCCAATGTCGTTTAGTCGGTGCTAAGCTATATCTAGCAAGCAAATTAACAGAAAAGGAAATGTCCAGCCTAATATATTGTGCTAAATATAATAGGGCACCAATTGCACTTAAATATAGTACTTCAGGATTCAATACTTCTTCATCATCTTCCTTAGGATGGTATGGATCTTTTTTTAAATCTAAAGATCGGACAACCATAGGAATGCATAGTGGATGTGATTTGTCCATACCTAAACATTTCAAGACATTCTCAGTATAGTTAAATTGATGGACTAATATCCTACCAGTGCTTCTCTCGATCTGCAGGCTGAGACAAAATTTTGTTTTCCTAAGATCTTTCATTTCAAATTCTTTCTTCAAATAGTTAACAATTTTTTTGAGCTATTATTGAGTCCCAATTAGATTAATATCATCAACATAAACGTACTGCTACTGTAGAAAATCCTTTTAATAATTTCTTTATAAAGACATATGGGCAAATAAGATTGTTTTCATATCATTCTGTAGATTGTTTTCATATCATTCTTTATAAAGCAGTTATAACATCCATGAGTCTCATATCTAAGCTTTCACTAACTGCTAAACTTATCAGATATTTAAAGTTATTGCATCCATACAGGGGAATATGTTTGATCATAATCAATCCCAGGTTTCTGCAGGAAACCTTGTGCCACAAGTCGTGCGTTATATCGTGTGATTTCATTCTTCTCACTCATTTTCTTTACAAACATCCATTTGTAACCTACAGGGTTAATACATTTTCGGGTTTATACTATAGGTCCACATACACCACGTTTATTTAAAGACTCTAATTCTGCCTTGATAGCAATTTTCCATTTTGGCCAATCTTTTCTTTGTCGACATTCATTTAATGTACATGGTTCTGTATCATTTTCATCATCGCCCTTCAATACTTCGGTACTTATTGCAAATGCAAATACGTCATCAATGACCTTTTTGTTTCTATTCCACATCTCTCTCGAATAAGTGTAAAGTATAGAGATCTCTTCATTATTTGATACCAATGCCTATTCAGGGGCTTTTATAGTCTCTTCATGTATTTTTTCTAAAACAATGACCTCTTCTGGGGCCTTAGAGAGAGTGGATTTTTCAATGATCTCTTCTTAAGTGAAATGGGGAATCTCTTCAAGAGTATTCTTAGGGCATGATTACTCAGTCTTCCTCTTTCGAGGAGCTGAGTCTTTGGAACCTATAGGTCTGCCACACTTCTGGCGTGATGCAGATTCATTAGTTGCTATATATTTATTTTGTCCTTTAAGGACATTGATTATAGTAGGTGCATTCATAGCTGGTACATGTGATTTTATTATATTCATTGCATCATTAAATCCATCATGTAATTTGTTCACAATTTCTTGCTTGCAAATGTACTATTCTCCGTATTTCTTTCTCACATTTTGATGTAGGTGGGTCCAGATGAGACAAAATGAGATTATTCCACAATATTTCTCGCTGTTCTTCTAGAACAGGTAGTTATGCAGGAACTTTATTATCTCCGGCTAATGGCGGGAATACTGTTCCTGGGTGTCCTAATCTATCATGCCACAATCTTAAGGCCTTATGATCACTAAGTTTCGGTATTTTAGACTTGAGCTTCTGCCTCATGACTGAGTGTGACTCAACATTATATAATGTTGTGCAATAGAGACCCAAGGAAAAAGCATTTAATTTTTTCTAGTATGAGCTTCTGGCTCGGGATACTAGTAGTGAGGCATAAGAATTCTTTGTTACCTTCACTTGTCGTTTCAATATGATACCCATTTATTCTAATATCTTTAAAACTAAGCAAGTTTTTGTTATGAAAATTAAAAAATTAGTACTGCAAAAAGATTATTTCATTAGTCTAAAATAATAATTATTAGAACTACAAAATAATAATTCAAAAAATACAAATTCATGTATTGTTTTGGGTGACCGAAATAATTTTACGACAAAAACTCCGCAAATGAGGAACTAGATGAATAGATGTCAAACTCAAGTTGACAAATTTCTTGTATTGAGTTGCAGACTACTAGGTTGCTCTCAATAAGGCATTTCAAGACTCTGCCCTTTTTGTGCAAGCAGTTCACCATGTCACGCCGCCCCCAGGATAAAACAGCCCATAAATTCAACCTCTATCTCGACCTTCTTTACATTGAAAATAGGCCAATAATACACATATAAATTCTAACACTTGCTCGGAATGCGTATACAAATTTGGGGGTTCTTTTAATAAATAAGTAGAGAAGAAACATTTTTTCATGGGAAAGTTTATACAAGAAAGATTCCCATATTATCTAATTAAGGTAACAAAATGTGTTTATTCTATTTCAGAATGAAGAGTTGATATTGAGACTACTAGTCTCATCCTCAAAGCTATTTTTTTCTAAGAATGAAGTGAAAATATATTGGGTATAGAAAAACTATTTGAGACGAAAATGGTTTCTTTGTATTGAGAGAAAAATATAATAATCTTGTAAAAGAATAATAGCTCTTCTCTTTTTTCCATCTCCCAACATATATATATATATATATATCACCATTAAACCATTTATTAAATATATCATAATGTTCAAAATAAATTCACTCTATTAATCTCCATAAAAAATCAAAATAAATGAGTCATTAGAACAATGGTTATAAAACATTAAAATTGTTTTAATAGGAGATAATAAGAAACAATTTTATATTTTGTAACCACCACATAATGAAAGTATAAATAAAATAATAAATATTTTATTTTCTCAAATCTTTCAATAAAATATACTTGTGATTTTTTTGAAAATACACACAAATTATAACAGTTTCTTCTGAAACTACTTGAAAATAATGCATGTCTAATAAATATGTGAGTACCATTTGCTAACATCACATGGGCTCTTTTGGAGCCTTCAATTATTTGTGCAGGTCTAGTTATTGTGGATACTTTGCGTGTATTAAACACTAACTCATAAAAGAACTTATGATTTTTCAATATAATATGTGTTGTGCCACTGTCTACTAGACAAAAATTATCCTCCGTATCATCCATTCTATAATTCATACCTTTAAAAGAAATATCATAAATAAACTATTTAATAACCCAAACATATTATAAAAGCAATTAATTTATCGTAATAATGAATATGAAAAAAAATTATAGTTCCTAACCAAGGGTGATAAATTTCAAAACAAAATAATAATTCCTAAAGCATGACTAAATAATCAAATATCTAAGACTTCCCAAATGCATAAAATAAGTAGTGATAATTTAGGTTTTCTGGACCTAGTTAGGTGGTGCTCCCAACATCTCGTCAGACTTTTCCTTAGTAACAGGATTACCATCAGCATCTTCAAAAAAATTATTGCATTTCAGCTGAATGATATCAGTGGCTAATATACTTGCATCGTTCTCTTCCCCCATCCAACTAGTTTGTCTCCATAGCATTAATAGATGCTTTTTACTGATTCACAACATGTTTTGGTGCACGGCAAGCACGTGACCAATGCCTACCTTTTCCACATTTATTGCAATTATTATTTGGTGGATTTCGGTTATGATCTTTATTCTGATTCTCATTCTTCTTACTGGATCACTTTTGGTGGTTTTTGAATTTTGTATTGTTGTGCGAGCCTTTGTAACACCTTTGATGGGGTAATTATTATGTCCATCTCTTTCAGAGGAGTTCTTATATCCACCTATTTTGGGGGGGATTATTACGCCCATTTTCATGGCTTATATTTCGACCAAAATTGGCATTTGCTTCAAAAATTGCCTCAGAACCAGTTAGTCTAGAATTATGATTTTTAATTAAAACTTTGTTGTTTTGTTCTGTAATTAGGAGATAACTTACAAGTTTAGTGTATGTTTAAAAACGACGCTCTTAGTATTGCTGCTGTAGGATCACATTTTGGGCATAAAAAGTGGATAGAGTCTTCTCAATCATTTGCTCTTCAGTAATTTTTTCATCACATAATCTCAGGCGAGCAATAATATTGAAAAGTGAAAAGTTATATGCAGCCACTGTTTTAAAATATTGGAATCGTAGATTTATCCATTCATTGCGAGTGCTAGGCAAGATGACCAACTTTTGGTGGTCATATCTATCCTTTAGGGATTGCCAGATACCCAATGACTACGCTCAGAAACGCGTAATTAATACACCCAAGTGCAGGTGGTCAAGTTATAATATATTTACTTGGAACTCAAAGGTCGTTCCACAGGAAAGGATGGTAATCTTATTATTCTAGCTAAACTTTCAATAGGGGAAAAGAAGAAAAGAAAAATAAAATAAAGAAAAGATAATAAATTTTTATTTTAAGAATAGGAAAGAATAGGATAAGAAATTAAATTTAAAACTTAAAAGAAAATAAATAAATATAAATAAATAAATATAAATATAAATAAAATAAAAAAATAAAGCAAGGATAAAATAAGCAGCAACTAAAACAAGTGTCTAATAAAATGGGAAAAGAGCGTTAGGGGTATCCATATCTACGACATTACAGATAGTATGACTAACCGATTTAAGAAATGACTGTGGACCTGAGTTCCTATTAACAATGAATGTCCGTAACTTACCAATTATTAAATACTAAAGTTCACGAGCATATCATGAGAAGTGCATGACAAGACTCATATAAGCTGCATGTAAATTTAGTTTTCAATAAGGGAACTTATAATTTATTTTTTACAAAAATTAATTTTCACTTAGTAATGCTAGTGCGTGACAAAAACAAACTAAATTTAATCAATTTTAGTAAATATCAAAAGCTTAACTCATTTCTAAGATTTGATTATGCATATGCATGACATACGTCAAAACCGTTCTTAAAAAGTCATTAAAAGCTAAAATTAGCACTATTTCGGTATCGATTTTGGAATGACACCAAAACAGCGCTCAAAGCTCCCAAATTACTTGGATAACTAACTCATCTCAATAAAGGATAAGTACCGTCCTCTATTCAGCCTCGTTAGAGTTTTAGTACAAAAATTCGTAATTTGAGGTTTTTCGGTTCTTTTGTCGAATAATCGAGAAGTAATCTTAAAAATTCATGTTTTTAACGCATGAAAAGTTACTATATTTTTCAGATTCATTAATTGACCTATAACCAAGGAGAAATTCAAGCCACAATCACAATTGAATCATATACTCACACTAGTCCGTCATGCTTTCGTTATGAACCCCTAACTACTAAATTACGCTAGCATATTGATAAAAATTAAGCAAAATATGATAAATTCAATCACAAATTGAGCAAACATATTTCTGAAATATAATTGAATAATCATGCAAAATTTCACAGCAATTAAAACTAAGGAACAATTAATAAATTAAAAATACGGTTTAAACAAATTTCAAAAAAAATAGCACACTGGCAGTCACGAAAATCGCCTACTGTCCTCAGAAAATTTCGGAATTTAGATCCCTAAAACAGTAAGATTTTGTAGAAAATTCGATCGCGGTCGTTTTGATAGGTGGATCATCAAAATGGGCCAAGAAACGAGCAAGTTATGATTAAAATAAGAAAACATATATTTTTTAGGGTTCTACGCGGGAATCTATAAAAAAAATCTAATAAAAATTATAAATTATGCACGGATTTCAATCATCAATCACATTCAAACACATAATTAACTAACAATATATAAGCATTAATGAGCATTAATTGAAATAAATTAAAAATAAAATTGAATGAAAAGAAAAACTTACAGTTACGCAGTTATTGAAGAACTGTAATGGGACTCGCTCAACTCAAATTGAAATAGAATTATACGTTATTTCTTCTTCAATACAAGCCATAAACCAAATGAAAATATCTCTTTCTAGTTACGCAAGAAAATTGGGAATTATTGAAGAACAAGAATGACGACTGTTCTTAGAATGACGGCTGTTCTTCCCTACTCAAAGAAAATAGAATGAAAGAAAATAAAATGACGACTGTCCTTCCCAAAATTAACCTAAAACCTAAAATATCATCGACATTAATTTTTTTTTCAAATTTTAAAAATTAAAATAATTAATAAAATAAAATAAATAATAATAAAGATAATAATTCAAAAGCTATTTTTAGCTTTGTCGTCTATCAAGTCTTCCACCTTAATTTCTCGGGTCAGCTTAAAAATAATAATTAAAACTTGTTGGCCGCGGGATTCAAACACTGGACTAAGCATGAGTAGAGAGCTAGTGACTTGCCATCTAGGCTAAGGACCCCATTCAATAAATATCTGCATCATAAATCTAGGTATTCTTTCGCGCTCAAACTCAATCCACTGGTGCACTGATCGTATTTCTGCCATAACTTTGTACTCCGAACTCAGATTGATGTAAGGTTTTCGCCTACGCTTAGATAACTCAGAGATATACAACTTCTATTTCTGGAGTTTTCTTCAAATTCTGCACGGATAAATACCAGAATTGGCTAGAACATCAGCATTGCACGCGATGAATCTCTTCTTCATTCAAAAATTTCTCGGTTTGATTCAAATGACTCTTCTTTGCTTGGGACTTCTCTATTGGCTTCTCTTAGTCTCTTCCATCAACTTCCTTCATGCTTGAGCTTGAAATTTGCTTTCGGTTCACTTCTTGAACTCAATTCAGCTCCGAATTTGACCGGTAATGACTAACTTTGGGGGAATTTGCTTTTAGATTCGTTCTTGTTCACTTTTAACCTGTAAAAAAGGTTATAATGCACTAGAAACAAACATACTATCCTATTTCATGATTAAAGCTCAATTCTTAACAATTTAGGATAATTAAAATCAAATTCATGCATATTAAACCACCTAAATACATATAAAAATGCAATATTTTGACTTAATCACCCAACGGGTCTTCCTCGATCATGTACTCATGTTTTAAATCATCATGAATATGATGACACATGAAGATAAGAGTTGAGGCTTTGTCCTGTGAGGACAATTTATTTCCTTCTACGATAGCATCACCAAGATTTTTGGCAGTTAAATGAAGCTTAGCATCAAATTGCCAATTTAAGTAGTTGTTGCCATTAAGCTCAAGTGTCTTAAATTCGAGTTTAGTGATATTCGACATTATAACTGTAAAAGATAATTACTATAAATTAATTACTAATAAAGGATTGATAAAGTCAAATATTTTGACTAATTATAATTTTATGGATAAGAACTTCAAGTTCTTGAATTATGAGACTTCAGGCTCATTAGAAAGTGTAGAACTTCGAGTTCTTGCTTTAAAAATAAATATGAGACTTCGAACTCATAATTTTTTTTATAGAACTTCAGGCTTGTAAAATATAACCTTATTTTGATCCCTTATATTTGTAGTCATTTAATTATTAAGATTAAAAGAAGAAGGGTACGTAGAATAAATAATAGCGCATACACATATGTACATGCAATTTATATAAAACTTATTAAATTAGAATAAACACAAAAAATTAAGATTTTATGCCCCAAAGTTAATATCAAAATTGCAGGTTTAACTATTGAAGTATGTTTTTATTAAAACTTCAAGTTCCAAATAAAGATTAGGGAACTTCAGGTCCCTAATATAATCCATGGATCTTCAGGCCCAGAATAATGATTATGAAACTTCGGGTTCTAAATAAAAATTAGGGAACTTCAGGTCCTTAATATAATTCATGGATCTTTAGGTCCAGAATAGTGATTATGAAACTTTTGGTTCCAAATAAATATTAGAGAACTGTAGGTCCCTAATATAAATTATGGATCTTCAGGTCCAGAATAATAATTATGGAACTTCAAGTCCAAATTATTTATGAAATAAAATATTTAAATTTATAATAAAAGATCAAATAAAATATTTAATAGTAATATAAATCATCAAAGTATTATAAAAGAAAAGACAAGCGTAAATCTGATTTTTATGAAAAGAAAATTCCGCTCCTTCTTTCAAACAACCCCTCCTTTCGAACAGCTTCCAAGAATGAAAAAAAATTAATTATAATGGCCTGCTTTCGCAATGCCCGGCCTTTGAAAAGAAGAAAAAAAATTTAACTGTGATGGCCTGCTTTCGCAATGGCCTCTAATTGACTGTGAAGCAGTCGTGCTGATAACGTATTAAAATAATAAAGAGAGAAAGAAGAGAATAAGATAAATCTTCTTATTCTACTGATAATTAATATAGGTAGGGGTTAGCTCTATTTTTCAATATATATATAATATATATTATATAATGGGAAAAAAAACCCACTGCACTAATGGCAGTATAAACTCCAACAATGGCCCACTCTAAGAGGAACCAAACCCCATTGGAAATTCAAAAGAACTCCTTGTATATTCTATGCAACCATGTACAACCAAAACCACATGCGATGCACAGTACATGCATTACAAGAATTTTACCTTTTTATGCTTATTTTTTAAATTAATTTTATGTTAGTTTTGACAAAAGAGTTATAATAGACCCTTTTGTCATATTATAATTTTGACAAAAGAGTTATAATTTTATGTCAGTTTTGACAAAAGAGTTACAAAAAAGTCATATTCTTTTATTTTTTTATGACCTTTTGAATTAATTGTCATCTATGTTTATTAACATTATGCTATTTTTTGTACAAAAGAGTAATAAAAGATAAGTTTTTATGACTTTTTAAAAAAAAAAACACATCTTTGTTTATTTTTCATGACTCTTTTGTATCGCCATATATATGTTTATTAAGTTTATGTTACCATTAAGAAAAAAGATTTTAAAATTGATTTTAAATATATTTTGACAAAATTGTCATAGAAGGAAAACAAAATTCAACATTAGGAAAGATTTTAAAATCTAATATGGTAATCAAAGCCACCTTTACTTGGAGTTTTATCTTTTACGAGAAAGGAAAAGAAAAAGGAATATTTGGGTTTTACATTTCTGGGCCTTTTTGTTTTTAGCCCAGAGAATTTAAATTGTTTTGTTTTTAACCCACTCTTTTTAAGAAATTAGTAATTGGCCTAAAAGAATGGATAATTACTAAATATATATACATATATATTATAAATGTTTTTATTATATTATTTTTCTATTATATTTTTCCATGTTATCTTTTCTTGACTTTTTGGATTTAAATTATCATTAACCTCAAATTTAGTTGTTGCTAGAATATAGGGATATTTTTAGGAATTTTATAGTTTAAGATTCAATTTTTAAATTTTCAATTTTGTAAATGTAAATTATAAGTGATAACTTTTAATAATTATTAATTACTTTAAGATAAAGATATAATAAAATAATTAAGAAATTAACTTCTAGTAAATATAAAATATCAAGCATTAAACTTACGGCATCTAGAGGACATATTAAAAAAAATTATATAAGGTAAACTAAAAATACGGAACTAAAAATACGGTCATATTAAAAATATCAAATATTAAAACTTGGAACATCTAGAAGACATATTAGTAGTAAATAATACACAAATAAAATTAAAAATACAGTCATATTAAAAAAAAGACGTTACATGAGTAAAAGTAAGAACAAGCATGAAGATAAAAATATTAAATATAAAGAAATGTAGAGAGGTGGGTTCAAAAGAGTAAGAATAAAGAATTTACTAACTTTAAAATGAACATTCTAACAATTATTATTCGTGCACCAAATAAAAGATTACCAGTGATCACTTAAATTATATATTAGATAATCGCAACAACACATAAATACACTATAAAAATTTTATAGTTCTCATATTTCGCCATGTAAAAAGACATAACGTATACTAGTTTCGTGGTTTGCAATTTGGAATCGTATGTTTTCTCACTATACTTTGAAGTTGCTAATTGATATGGTAAGCATGTCGTTTTTGATTACTATGTTCCTCTTCATAATAGAACCTTCTTGTTCTGAAATAAGATTTACTAAGCTCCTTAACTGTAATGACTTCATCATATTATCCCTATTGAGCCATAACCAATACAATCTCTGTGTATCAATACAACCTCTTAATAGCTCTCCATTGTTGAATTTATCTTGTTTAATATATTTATTAGCTTAGGAATAATTCATTGTTATCTCTTCTTTTTTTAGAGTTGATAAATATCTATAACTAAATATGGAACAAATCCAATAAATTACTAAAAGCAATTAAGTCATTTAGCCATATAATTATTAGATTAAATTAGAATAAATGTATCATTTATCCCTGGATCAAAAGCAAAATAAAGGGCTAAAAACAAAATTCTGGGTTATATACTAATTTGACAAACATAATGGGTCTGAGTAAAGAGACCCTTAAAATAGTGCTATAATTTTTTTCATTCATCAATCGACCATATTGACCATCATTTCTTTTAATATCAACTAGTTTATGAAAGTATTTGTGATAAAGAAAAAACTATGTTATAAAATTATTCATTTATCTCATGGGAAAAAAATGGGTTTAAGAGAAAAATAGAAAAAAAAATTACTCACAATTTTTCACTTTTTGGGGAAGTGCAAAAAGTGCATTAGGATATATAAGTATATATATCTTTGCGATTAACCAAGTTCATGACAAAGGATTGGTTTCTGTGCAGAGCTTTAGGTAAATGTAGAAGGTATTGCCAAAAGTGTGGTTCGCATCCTGCGGACAATATTTATGGCTTTACTTCTTGAATACCAGAATTTTTTATGACTTCAAAATATATGACACTTTCTTTTACATGAAAAATATTATGAGTTATAGGTAAAATATATTGTCTAATTCTTGTAGTCACCCTTGATTTCCATGGACAACATTCACATAATTACAATTATGCCATCCTTCTCAGATGATGAATATTTTGCTATATAATGTTTGAGGTACTGTTCCCGCTGTTAAATATTTGTGGATGACTTTAGTGTAAAAGTGTTTCAATCAATCATGTACAATTTTCAGAAATACTTCAGTGCAAAAATGATTTTGCACTAAATGCAAGAGCAACTTGTCAAAATTAATTCAGTGCAAAAACAATTTTGCACTAAATGCGAGAACAATTACTAGAAATAATTCAGTGCAAAAACAATTTTGCACTAAATCCGTGTGCAATTTTCAGAAATAATTCAGTGCAAAAACAATTTTGCAGTAAATCCACGAGCCAATTTCAAAAGAATTCAGTGCAAAAATAATTTTGCACTAAATTCGAGTGCAATTTAGCATATATAATCAAAGTCATTCACATTCAAACAAACAACTTGCAAAATACAACAATGTTTTGATATTATTTATTACAAAAAAATAGAAAATATCTTCATTCATATATCAAAATCAACATTACATTATTTTAAAATCAAAACTAAAGGAATCCGAAAATTTCTCAAATATCATCATACTAAGAATTTTAATTCCAAAATATTCAATAAATATAATTATACTATGCCGCAGTAAAATCTAAACAATAGGTGCAATGCATGTCTTCGTGTTGTGATATCCATAACGGTTACATCTTTCACACTTCAAATGTTCCAAGAACCATTGCCAATTATCCACATTTTCTATATCCACTATAGCCATTGTAAGTGGAAAAATCCCAAAAAAAAATCATTTAAATTAGAATAGGTCTATACTTGACTAAATTACATGCAAAATAAAAAAACTAAAAAGTGAAATAAGACAGTAACCAGACAAATAGTGCAACAATCATCATTTAAAAAATATATTAGAAAATTCAATACAAAGGAAAAATTTAAAAGCAAACGTACCTCTATCTCCATTTGTCGCAGTAGCAAACAACATACAACACTTAAACTTCACCTTTAAATGACAGCCATCCAAACATAACAAAGGCCGACAAAAGTTAAAGCCACAGATACAAGCTTCAAAGGATATAAATATTCTCTTACACTTGCGACTTTCTTCACAACCTCAAGTACAACATAACTTTCCGAATTTGTTTGCCTTATTCTATCAGTGTATCGCAAGTTGATTGTACGATGCAGAATCATCGCCATGAATCTCTTTGATCATAATCTCCCTGCCAATGTAAGCAAAGTAATAGCTCAATCTAACACCACATTCTCGCCTAAAGTAATCTATAATCTTCGCAGGTTTCACTAATGGCTTGTCTTGAACCAAACAAAAAATTATTGATTTAACAAGTTGATTTGTCATGGGTAGCTTCCTCAAATCTTTAAATCCAACACCACATGTATGCTCATTTACTATTTTCTTTATTTTAAAGAACCTAGCAAACTTGAACTTTTGAGATGCATGGATTCTCCACTGACAGCCTAGCTCATCCCTTTTATTACAAACAACGGTGATCATGTCTTGGTAATTTTTCTTGACCTAAAATTTAAATTCATGGTGAATGAAAAATTTATGTAAACTTCTCCGAAAGTCAATGGCTCCTCCAAGAAATCTTTGTCCGGCACCTATAATAGCGTTATCCTAAGCACTATAATTACGTGGCCCGTGTGCTTCAATTTCATCCACACAACTCACAGAACCTGAAGAACTACTAGCACATTGATTATCTGACGTAAAAAATTTAGAACATTCCGTCCGCCTATCAAAAATATCTATATTTCCCACGCCTTTTACCACTGCGAAACAAACCAAGCAATGAATTTCATCATCCCCATCTAACACAAACTATTTGTCATCACGAGTAACAAATAGGTCTACACACAAGGGATTGATATCGGACCACTTCTCGCACACCAAATGTTTTAATTCGTCAACACTCATACCAAGAAACAATCAAATTTTAAAAAAACAACCATTGTAATAAACCACGCTTATAATGCCTCTATCAAGATCCCTAAAAAATGAGACATAAAAACTTAGAACTAATATATTGCATAACAAACATATATATTCATTAATTCACAAATGAAATCACTTATTTAAATTAACCAAAACCTACAATATAAAAATAAAGTGAAAAATACTGCACTTAAAAAAAACTTAGAAAAAAACTGGAAAACTGCAAATCCATTTTTGCAGTTTTTCTGCACAAAAGAGAAAAGAAAAGGAAAAACATAGCATTCATTCACAAAAGAAAAGAAAAATACTGCACTTAAACAACCTTTAAACACATGAACATTCAGTCATTATTAGATCAAATCCTCCAAATATAAGCTAAAAACTACAAAAATGAAGCAATATTTATACAAGATTTGCATAAATCACAACTAAAAATGTGATAGTTCTCCATAATCTAAATACATCATCAAAATTGAAAAACTGCAAAAGCAGTTTTGCAGTTTTTTTGTAATTAAGAGAAAAAAAAGAGGAAAACAGAGCATTCAATCACTATTCATCAAATCCTCCATAATCTAAATATATATGGATTGATTGAAATCATGTTAAAACAACCTATAAAAATATGAACATTTAATCACTATTTCATCAAATCCTCCATATTTAAGCTAGAATCAACCAAAATGAAGTAAAATCACAACTAAAAACATGAAGAGAAAACTATACCTAGATAATGCTTCAACATCCATGGAGTTAAGAGATTTATTATCCTTTCCTTCGATAATCTCTTCGATCTATGATGTTTTCCGTCAATCTAAGATGCTTGTGTCTCTTCAATCGTAGTTCGCTTTCCCTTTCTTCAATCGCATTGATAGTGCGTATATCGCCCTCTCCATGTTTCAATGCGTGGGAGTTGAAAGAGGGAAGGGCAGTTTAGTCATATTAAAACTCTTAAATTATTTAATTTATAAAAGGCAAAATACTTATAACTAAACTAAAAACCAAAATTGTCCTTACAACCAAACAGTAATGTAAAAAAATCCTTCATTTGTTAAGTTAATATATGATTTCCTTCTTGTGTATAAAATTATGGAAGGAGGCCTGTAAGCCCATTTTCTCAAATAAAGAATATGAAAATCGCCAAATTTGTTGTACGCTCACCCCACCCTGCTCTTATGCCTTACTCCTCCGATTTTGGTTTTATACAAGTTGTGCCACCAAATACTTTCAAAAATTTAGCCTCACAAAACCTCTTTATTCCTTCATCATCTAAACCTAATACACCAAACCACATAAATTAAGATCGAGCCGGTTTGGTGGATGTATGACTAAACTAGCTAGGGTTTTGGATGGGTTTTGAAGAAGGCAAGGCAGTTTAGGAACACCAATATTTAACTTGGGTGGCGTTTGAAAAAAAAAACCCTAAAAACTAAAAACTAAAACTAAAAAAACTATTTGTTTGGTTCAGAATAAATGTTGTTTATTTTGATCACATGATTCTAAAATGCAAAAGGTATTTTATACTTTTTAAAATTAAGTTCTCAGTTTCAAGTGGGAAATTTACCACTTGAAACTTTAGATGAAAATTTTCAGTTTTGAGTAGAGAAAATTAAGTTGGCACTTAATTTTATTTTTATTTTTGTTAATAAATAACTTTAAAACCACTTAAATCTGTCTGATTTAAGTTTTTAGATTTGAGTAGTGTTATCAAACAGTACCTTAGTTTAAGTGAGTTTTTAGTTACATTAGTGAATCGGATCCTAAGCCCTCCCTCTCAAATACCTAAGCCAGACAGGTTACCACGAAGTTGTGCCTGTGTTAATTATAAGGCTATTGGCTTAATCCTTTAAATAGACATATTATCGAATTAAATAAGTCTTGTAAATACTTGAATAACAGACATAATCGGAAAAATATGTATACTAGAGAAAAATAGAGGTGAAAGCAAGAATACCTATTTCTATTGAATTAATGGTCGGATCTTCTTCCTTCACAACTTTTCTTTTTGTGGATCTCATCTTTTAATTAATTCCTCAATAATTCAATATTTAAAGTTATAAGATTATCGTAAGCATGAATATATATAGACAGATTCCCCCCCTCCCTTTTTTGGGAAAAATAGTATTTTACCTTAGCCATACCACCCCTTGATGGAAGTCAAAACCCACTCCAATTATGTATTATCTTCTTTTAAAATTCGGTAAAAAAAATCAATACACCAGGTAATTTATTTTTTTGTTTCCACATTGTCACGGTAACAATCGTGACAAATAGAAGCGCACTTGTAGCATGCCCGATTGCGAGATTCACGAAGCTTAGTATAAAAACTTGTATTGCATCAAAGATCTTGCAGTCGTCATTTAGTATACCCTTGTGACTGACTCTGCTTAACTATAAAAACCTTTATTTTATTTTATTTTTTCCACGTGATAAATTATTTTTTTTAATTTTTTTTAAATACAAGCCCATGTGATAAACAAAGTCGAAATCGTAATTTCAGTTTGAAATATTGAAAGTATCATCTACATAATAAAGAGCATTAGTTTCTGAATCTTAAAATATATAAAAGATAAAGAATTGTGTCATTGAGAATTTAAGATGTTTTTTAATAATAGATAGTGCCTTTGTCATATGTTACCACTTAGTCCCCAATATAATTAAATTTTCTCAACTAATTCTACATAAAAACATTTTCATGAAAATAAACAATTAAACATAGAGGAAGGTGGTTTTCCTGAATTTTGCGAAGGTAAAAATATTATCCAAAATTAAGTTGTACCTGCGAGTATTAATATTATTGACAGTAGTATATATATATATATAAATTCAACTTCCAATCTAAAGGGACATATCTAGTGCGAACAACGTGTATTAGTTGGTATTTAGAATTCATATTAAGTTCACACTTGCCAAAATCTATTATAATCAATAAATAATCGTCAAATTAAAATGTCACTTTTTCTGTGTCTTATAAATATGTCCCTGTAAGAGGACTTTTTGGTTTTACCATATAAAATTAACACTGAAATGGATGCTTTCAGAAACATCCACATTATCGCTCTCTTTTTTCTGTAAATTAAAGTCACGTTAGCTTTTTTAAGCCTTTTGGGGTACATACAGGCTTTAATTTGTGACTTGTGGAGCATATATAACTCATAACAAATCACTAATTTTGCATATGAAGCAGGTCATGGAAGAACAAGTCAGTTTCATTGGGCGAAAAAAGAATCGGGTTTTGCAGATTACTTATTCTATATTTCTTCAAAGCCCGTTGATACTCCTATTGAGCAAAACATAATTTGTTTCATTGTTTGGATGCAACTTCCACCGATAGGGGAAGCTACCAGATACTTGTGGGAAAATTAATTTATTTGTCGTAACAATCCAGATATTATTTTTGCTGTGTGTGTAGTGAGTCAGTTAATGCATGATCCCTGCAAACCTCACATGGATGCCATTTGAAGTGTTCTCCGGGCAAAGAGTTGTTGTTCACTAATTAAGCATAATCATATGAAGGTAGAAGGCTATACTGGTGCAGATTGGGCAGGCTCAGTAGATAATAGAAGATCTAATTCAGGGTACTTTATTTTTGTAGGAGGAAATCTTGTGACTTGGAGAAGTAAAAACCAACCGGTATTAGCAAGGTCCAGTGCAAAGCTGCAGAGTACAGAGGCGCGGCTTTTGGCGTGTGTGAGTTATTATGGTTAAGAAACTTGTTGTGGGATTGGGTGTTGACTCCCAGGATGCAATGATGTTGTATTGCAATAACACTTCAACTATAGAAATTGCCCATAATTCGGTTCAACGTGATCGGACAAAGCATGTAGAAGTTGACAGGCATTTTATCAAAGAAAAACTTGAAGCTGGAATTATTATTTTTCCTTTTGTGAAAGACCAACTAGCCAATGTACTTACCAAAGGCGTAGCCAGTAAATCATTTGATAACTCTCTACGCAAGTTAGGCATTTGCGATATCCATGCTCTAATTTGAGGGGGAGTGCTAGAATTAAAAGATTATATTGTGCTAGAATTAAGGATTATATTGGGCAATATTCTTAATCAATGGTTGCCTTTATTCTCCTCTTAATTATAAGATATTTTCTTTGTATTATTTCCTTGTAAATGGTCCCTGTATGTATTATGTATATTTGTAGAATTACAATGAATGAAATTATCATAAAATTATTCTTAGAATTGTGTTCTCGACAATATCAACTAAATTGGCAAGTGAGCTGTCGCCTATTATTTGGCATAGTGGCTTGGGCGTCGCAGTGATTTTTCAATGCAAATCGGAGAAATTTAAGTAATGTCTCCTACCTGGGACAATAGGTTCTTTGGTACAAGCACAAAAAAATTCATCTCTAGAAATGCTCCAGTTAGGATGAGCAAAAACTTTAGCAAATTGTGAGTGCGCGCGAGATAGAGACAGAGGGAGAGAAGGCATTTGAACTGCTTGGGTTGTTCGGCATTGAAATAAACTTGTCTGTCCTACCGGACTAAGTGAGGGGGTCCATACAAGAACCTATATGCATATGTATAAATTTGTTCATGTTCGTTATTTTGTATATATATATATGTTATACTAGCAGATTTGCAGTGCATTGTAAACACGCAATAGAAAGTACATCCACCATACTCTATTTCAATAGTAAATTTTTGTGCTTAAGTCGTGGGATAAAATAAACTTCCAACACCAGAGTAATATGTAGTAAACCCCCGATTCAAACTAAGTAAATTTATCTCAAAATTCATACGGTGAACTTGTAATAAACATCTTGAAGCTTTCAATTGAAATTCTTGGTGACAGCTGCAATTTCAATTTCAGCTTCAACAACTAAAGTATCATCCACTATAAAGCCATTTGATTTGTCATGGAGATAACTTAGCTCAGTGAAACTCCTGTAACCCCAATCTGGAATCGAGTTGCTGAACCAGACACTGCCTGCAAGAGACATGTAAAAAAGTAAGCATTACATTAAAAAGATTGTATTACTTCAGTACTGAAGAGTTGTACTCACATGATATCACTATCCACCTTTAATAGCAGTGCACAGTTTCAAATCCCTTCAGTGGACAGTCTACATGGAAGGCCGAGCTACCCCAAACATTTGGTTTTATTAATTTTCCATCTGTTTGTGATTTCTTTTACCTTTTTTTACATTCCAATTTATCACACGAGGAAAATTCTACTTTCTAAAGTATAAAGATTGACTCTCATGAACAGATATCTACGAAAATAAGTACAATCACAGGGGAGAACTAGAATTTTCACAAGAGACTAAAAAGTAGAATCACGCTTGGCCCGGGGGGATTGGATTGTGGTGTTCCGCAATTAGAAAGAAAGGGAAGTATATAAAAGGTCTTTATCCCCTTTGTATCTATCATAAGTAATTTAAATAATTTAGTTTCCCTAAGACAAAATAAATAAAACAAAATTGGGTAAATTCAGCTAATAAATCCTGTAATTTTGACAAGAAACCAAGTTAGACATTTACTTGGTCTTGGAAGAATGTCCAAAATTTCCCCCTTATTAACAATTTAACCATTAAGAGGTTAACCACTAAAAATGACAATATATTGTATGATTTGTCAACGGCAATTTACAAAATGCAGGAATTGTCACAGTGATCTTGATAAAATAAAAAAAGGGTCTTCATGAAATATAATTAAAATTTTATGATGCAAAATAATAGCTAGCTTATGATAGGGGAAGGCAAATACCATCAGATTCGATATGATTACTACTGACTTGGTTCCTTATTCGTAGTGTGTATTCTGCATAAACTTTCCAATTTGCACGAGATGTTAGTTCATCCGCTACTTCAAGATAGAGGGATAAGCTTTTGCCTTTGGAATTTGCATTTCCTTTGGGAAAAAGTTGGAGCTTCCTGAATTCAATTGCAAAATGCTTATTAATATACAAGAATGCCAATACTATAAATTATTATAATAATTACCTGTCGCAACACAAATTAAGAATTTTTTTTTTTTTTAACGTTTCCTTTTTTCAAGAAAACATTATTTCAGTGTGGGTTTGTCCTAGATACTCACCCTCTTATGAACCCAAGTCCTACATGAAAAAGTAGAAAATTTGCGAGTAGTATTTGAGCCCCATGGGCACCCATACCTTAGAATCTGTTTTCAGGGCAAGTCATACCTATGGGCTATGAAGCATAGAGGCGACACGTGTTCCTACATGACACGCGACACGTAATTTTTCCGAAATGTAGAACACGACACGTGGGAGGGAGGGGCACATGCTTAATTAATTATATATATGCAATAAACATTATAGATATTTAAGAATTTAATAAAATGAAACTAGATTGCATTAATAATCCAAATACCCAAAGTGGCTTAGTAATATCAATTCAAGATGATGTGTATAGAATTATTTATACATACGTGTATATGGAGAGAGAGAGAGAGAGGGGGTAGCATACCTTTTTACGGGAGAGAAGAGTCGAAGACGATGGGGGAAGTTGGGAGCCAGGGTTTTACGGGAGATATGAGATTTATATTTCACTTCTTCTATTATTGTTTGAACCCTCAATATTTTTTGTTATTTCATATTTGACCAATTTTTAGGTTTTAATGTTTAAAATACCCTTCAACGTCTAGGGTTTTACGTGTCGGGATTAAAAAATAATAATAAAATAAACGACACTCCCCAACTCACGTGTTGGACACATGTCAGGCAGACACTTGGCCTCAAAGAGAGTGTCTTAGCTTCATAGCCTATGGGTTCATAACAATTGGTATCTAAAGCAGGCACCTTGAGGTGTGTGGGACCAGACGTAGGACGAAAGAGCTATGGTGCAAGTACAGGACCAAGCACCATGGTGTGAGACTGGATTTAGCAAGAATGAGAAACAGCTCGCTGTCCTTTGGGGGAGGGACGACCTACAAACTAGATATATATTTTTTTGTATAATTTTTATTATGAAATGATGAACTGCACATATGGAGTAATCCTCCTTTGTTAAATGTCCCTTTGAGAGATTTGAGGAACTGCTCCAAATGGGGTTTGAACTTGCCCCTGTCGGTGTATGGCCTTTAAGCCCTTCTGAAGACTTGTTGTCGCTATGGATCTGCCAATTCTTGTGGAATACTCCTTTTCACCTCATGGGTTTTGAACTAGCAACCTCACAATTATGAGGGGTGCACTTGATGTTATGAGCCAAGTCATTGAATACTAGTTCGTGGGTGAAGCCGCTAAAGTGGAGAGGACTAACACCGGGCCATGTCGATAGGTTAGGCGTCAGGGACGACAATAGTGTAAAAAAAACAGCAAATTAAACTCGTAATTTTTGAGGAAGAGAGTATAGGGTACCATTGCAGATCTACAATTTTGAATTTGTTGGAGTAAAAAATATCCTCTTTTATTGTGGAGAAGTGCTCTACTTTCCAAGTGAAGATTCTATTCTTGGTCTCCTTCATCATGGATAAGCATTGCCGGTTTGCTGCAGATTTAGTAACAAAAACTTCAGCTCCAAACACACAGGTGTCGTCAAATAAGTACCCATTTGAAATGTCCTTAAAATAATCCAACGGAAGTAATTGAGCAAAACCCCACTCTCTCTTCAACCCGTGAAAGCGCCTTGAACTTGCATCCCCCACTACACAACAATCATAGACAAGAATAAAAGAATAAAACAAAATTTATATAGTAATGATAAATTTAAGTAAACAGATTGAGCACAAAATAATGTGTAAAACGTCAAACTATAGTTCTATTACCCAATCAATCACATTCTTCATGCTTATTATAGTTGGCAAGCTGATGGCCGGCCCTGAGTGTGTGCAAATTTGGGCGACCAAATAGATGTGGGTTTTTTGGCTCACATTTGGAAAAAGTGGTGAAGTTTGGGCAGTGGACTCCATGATCGATCATGGGTTGCCCATGATCGATCATGGTCCCAGGCATTTGTCCCTTTATATGTTGTTTTGGCTCATTTGTGCACATAAGCTTGGTTTTTGCTTAGAGTGAGTTGAGAGCTAAATTTGAGAGAATTTTTCCTTGTGTGCTTGTAATCATTTTTTGTTCCCAATTATTAATAGAAGCTATCGTCTGTGTGGATTAGTGGCTTTTACGCCGACACCACGGTAAAACTTTGTCTTGCGCAATTGTTTCTTTATTTCCTATTTCTCTATTGTGGGTGTGCTTTTTTGTGTCGGTTCTTCTTTCGGGTAAACCAAGTGAGCTTGTGAGATCCCTCCCCGTTGCGTCGTGCTCGGTTGTGAGCGGTTTGGCGCAACAATAGAGTCCTAGATACAATAGAAGTTTTTGGAACTTATGCAAGGGACCCAATAAGTTACCACTTGCGGTAAACTTATCAGATTGTTATCTTATATATAATTTTTTTCCCCTCTTACTGTTGTAAAAAAACCAAATTTATCAAGAAATTACCTTGGATGGTTAGATACTTGTCGGATATGTTATTATACACAAAAAGGCTGAAATGGACTTTGGCTTCCCAGCCTTGAGGAAGACCTTTTGTATCACTTAGTGATAAGTAGAGAGAGATGTGACTGCTCCCATTTCTCTTCTTATCCCCTTTTGGATACAGAATCAATCTCCTGAAAACAAAATTAAATTTGCTAAGAGAAAAAGAGTAAAGTGAAGGGTAAATGTAAATAAAAGAGAAGATAATACTCAGTTAAAAAAGAACATAACAATTGCTTTATGGCTTTAGTCATGTTTTTTAAACTACAATCACATCATGTACGATATATGCAATATGGAGCCTGTGCTACAGTTAATTAACACGCGTACTAAATTAATGCACTTAACTACAGCTACTCTTTTTCGCTCCTCTACTTTCATTCTTGATCATTGTATTCACACAGCCTTTACGTTAGTTACGGCTGTCTCCGTTATATTCTTTCTCAACAGCGACTACAATGAAAGCTGGGATAAACACGGTTAAGTTGCATTGATGCTAATAAAACTATACCCTCGATTGCAAAATGATTTCAGGTACTATCCGAACTTATTTTGGATTTTTTAATTATCGAGTGGTGTGATAGCCAAATTAACTTAACCCGCTTTGTTTCATTGTGGTGACTTATGCTGTTGATCTATATTACTGCAATGTAGACACATTTTACTAATAAGATTTGTCCTTTTATGGTGCAGTATCCGAGTTTGCTGAAGGATGCCTTGATCTCTAAAATAGCCAATTGAATAATCATGAGCTGAAAGACAAATACAAAAATCTCCTTATTGAGAAATTAGCCACAGCTTTCGCCATTAGTCCGTCACTTGCCAAATCTTGCTTCACAAAATTTTTAAGTGAATATAATTTTACTAATAAGATGCATTGCCTCTTCTATTTTTTTTGTTATTTTTGTATACCAAAGGTTATCTTATACTCTTATATATACCGTTTAGCTATATTTTGATTCGCCTGATGTGAGACAAACTTTATTTTGGATTCTCTGTATCATTACATTCGGTCCCAGACGTTGGGCATGTGGTGACAAACAATCAACATAGCCATTGCTTACTCTGTTTCACTAAAAGTCGAGTAATGAAAGCATAAAACAAGCTCCATATTTTTAGGCTTTTGACTTTCTTAATTTTGTTTTATAAAAGAGGAGTAATGAGAGGAGTGTTGTAATGGACACGGAGAGGTGACGAGGAAATCTCCTCTCTGGCAAGAGGGGAGTACGTTTCCAGTGTATTGCTAGTGGTGTGTGTAAAACTTGAGTGGTGTCTCCGTGGTAGTGTTGTGTGTGAGGAATCCTTTGTTAGTGGTGTCAGGTGTGTGTACCATTGGAGAGAGAAATTGGTGAACTCTTGTGAGAGGTTCATTTTCCTTGTGGGTGAGAGTTTTATTGTAAGCTTGTAGATTTCTTCTGTAGATTGGGTGTAATTGGTTTAAGGGTAGAAAAGTGTCTAGGGACTAGTGGCTACTCGTCCATACCACGCAATTCTTGCAATCTTGGTGTTCTCTATTACTTTTATCTTGCAGTGCATTTTAGCTTCCTTCCATCACATGTATATATTTGACAGGCCGTGATATGTGTTGGGGGATTTTTGAGTTTATGCTGTTGCAGTGAAAAAATCCTAACACGAAATCGTTCCCCTTGACACGTGCATGCTCCACTATGATCAACCGCTAGTCCACTACCTAATGGAGTTTAAGTTGAAACTATTTCTACTTCATCCTAACTCTTTTTTCTTTCACTTTTCTGATTAGTGATAGCCACAAATGTTGGACATGAATGTCGTTTTTCAGCCAAAGGGGGAAAAACACCTAAAATTTTAATAGAATATCAAAACAAAATTACTTCTTCTTACAACATACATTGGGCAAGCGCAATCCATCAACCCTAACAATCCCTTTCAGCCTCTTAGCTTCTTAGGCTGATCTCTCTATATATGTGCTTAACAAATCAGACCTCTTAGGCGTTTCCTTCGTATCCACCACTATTTCTGCTCTTCCATAGCATCCAACATATAGCAGTTGGAATCAGGGAGAGCGCAACTCTATGACGGAGACTTAATTTTCACCAACCACCATTTTTGGATGATAGAGATCCAATTACACGAGTTACTGACACTTGAGCTGAAACTCTTGGGGAAAAGTTTTTCATGTGTGTGTTTTGCTATCCCTTAAAAGGATTAATTTAAACTGGCCCAGTGTTCTAAAATCCCCGCCAAGTCCGAATTATGACCCGCCTAGTTGCTAGGCGGTGGTATGTGCTTAGCCTAGCTAGGAGGTCACCTAGTCCGTCGGGATGCTGATTCACCAGACTAAGGGAGTATTTCCCTCCCTGTTGTTTTAAAAATTCTTGTTTTTATATTTGTTCTTTTTGGAAGTAAAGTTAGAATCTTGTAATACTATATTTTAAATAAAAAAATTGGCTGCCTAGGCTAGAAGCAGTGGCGAAGCCACGTGGGGGGGGGGGGGGGGGGGGACAGTTGCCCCATCTTGGATTTCATTTTTTTGGGTTATATATGGGATCTTTTTTGAAAAAAAATAAATACATAAGGACTTTTGTGCATAAAAATAAACTTGAGGGTGTCTAACTGTAGGGGCAAAACTTTATGGGACAATTTGAAAACACTAAACTTAACAAATACCCCAACTTCTTCTTTATGTCTCTATCTCAGCTTCTTCCTTTATTGAAAAAATTATATATATATATGGACTTTGATGCATAAAAATAAACTTGCGGGTACCTAATTGAAAGGAGCAAAATTTTAGTGTGTGTTGAATTTCGATCAAATTTCGCCCTGGGTTCGCCACTGGCTAGAAGACTAATCCACGCATAGATGCTTTGGATTCTAGGCACGCCCTAGGTCCGCTGAGGACCTTTTAAAACATTCAACTGCCCCATTGGCAAAGAGAGTATATTAAAATGACCCTCAATTCTGATCGGTTAATACAACAAAATAACATGAAATAACAAAAATTGTTCATTCATTACTTTGATTACTTTAATATATCCACCAATCAAAGTGAATGATGAGTTTAACCCGACAAGGTTCAACAAATATGAAAATAAGATGGTAAAAATATGTTGAAAAAATTTAAGATTCAGTCCCAAGTTCTAAAAATTTTAGAATCTTATCCCTCACTCTCTTTTTTTTCTTTAAAGGATTGATGCGGACCTGGGAAGATACTTTTTTCCAGTATCTGATATTTACCGTATCTACTTCACAATATCTACCATCTACTGTATCTTCTTCGCAGTATCTGCTATCTACCGCACCTACTTATAGTATTTACAGTATCTATGAAACTGAATCAGATGCATTTAGTAAAT
The DNA here is from genome assembly GCA_021464415.1 of Lonicera japonica. NCBI lineage: Eukaryota > Viridiplantae > Streptophyta > Magnoliopsida > Dipsacales > Caprifoliaceae > Lonicera > Lonicera japonica. Next base: position 43,658,669 of record CM038471.1, read on the forward strand.
TAGGAATGCAGAAGAGAATACAAGTAGCATGGAAACGAACCATTTGTAGCCGGCTGCTTCAAATTCATTTGATTCATATTTTTCAATCTCCGATTCAGAAAGCACTGAAAATGATTCTACTTTTAAAAGGAAGTGCTTTGGTTCGCGTTCTCTGAGCCATTTCAACACTACATCAAAAATATTTAACAATCAAACTTATATACAAAAAATAAAATAAAAAATAGAAGTTTCAATAATATAAAAAATTTGGGGTGAAGATTTTCAACACAAGCACAAACCAAGGTTACAAGTTTAGGTTTAAGTCCTCACAGCTATTTACGCATAACTTTTACAAGAAGATGCACCTGTGTTGTGGTGAAACCTTACACCACGATAAAATAGGCAGTTTGAGGCATGAAAAGTACCTAAGGAAGCATAGATCAGGAATTCAAAATATAATTTTAAGAGTCTGGCCACAAACAATATTTTGTGAATTCCTTGGTCCCTAGTCCTAGGGTGGATACTCTGCCTTCGAACAGCCGGGTAATATGCATAATGCATGTATGAATCCAATTTACCCAAAAACCGCTTGAAACATTCTATGGAAACCAATTTTTAGCCAAAAAGACAGAAAAAGAATAAAAAATTACCTTTGAATTTTTTATTTATTTTTTTGAAGTAAGAAAAATAGAAAAACTAGGTTCATATCCTTTTTCTCTTCCCCTCCCCTAGTGAACCTCCAGATTTATCTGTGGTTCAGCCAATCAATAATCAATGTTCAATTGGTTCAAGTTTAATTTCGTATTAAAATTTGAATCTCATCAACTTATTATTTAATCTTTTGCCATGAACAATAACGTCGTATTTGGGAGTTTAGAAGGAAAAAAAAAAGAGAAATTATTAATCGGAAAGAAAAGAAAGAGACAAAAACATAATTATTTTCCATTATTAGTTTGGAAGTTTATGAAAGAAGATTAAAAGTCAGAAAGTCGCTTACTCTCCTCCTTATTTGTAAGTTGAAAATAAAGAGAGAAAATATGATTTTTTTTTTTCCCTAAACCTGCTGTATATTTTATGGGTTGAATAGTTAATACAATAGATTTTTATTAAGAAAAAAAAAATCCCAACAACTATTAATTGGAGAGAGTTTTCATAGAAACCAACTTTCTTTTCAACAAAGAACATTTTCTCTCCAAACTAAACCCCTAACACAGAACAATAATAACTTGTGGTGAATTTGGATTGAGGGGAAACATAAATAAAATAGTTAATTATATTGTTGTTTAAATAGTTTAAAAATGAAAACGAAAAGAATAGAAATAACTCAAAGAATATAAAGGAAATAAATGCGATGTAGCATATTATTAATAAATTATGGTTAAATTTTAAATAAAATAAATAATTCATTAAGAAAATTTCACTTCCCTTAAAATCCTGCAATATTAAAGGTAAACAAAATAAAGTAATACAGTGTATCAACAATCCCTTTGTTTACTTTCTATTCCCCTTGGAAAATTTATTCATTCAAACGATCGAAATGTAATCATTCTTCGCTTTTCCTTTACAGTCCGTTTAGATTGAAAAGAGGGAGCGGAAAGGAAAGGATTAGTCATGAAAGAAAGAAAATAAATGGAATGAGTTTAATTTTATTATTCTTTGGATAGCTACGGAGGAAAAGGAGGAAAAAGAAGGAAATGAAAATAACTTCGTTTGAATAGAAAGAAGGAAAGGAAAGGAAGGAAGAAAAAGAATATAATTTATTAAAAAAGTAAATTGTTTATTAAAAATGTTTCCTTTTTTTTTTCGATCCGCCCATTCTCCCAATATTGAAAGGAAAGAAAGTAAGGGAAAGGAATGACATCCTATCCACTCAATGGCGTAGCCAGAAATTTTCAGCCGGGGGTGCGCCAATAATTTTTTTATACATATACGAACAAACACAAACTCTAAATTTCTTGACAACATAAAAATAAGAATAACCCTAAATTGAAACTTTTTCTGTTTCGTGTGCGTAGCCCACGGTGCTTTGGACAGCCGGACGGGGTCACCAGTCAAGGAAAATTGGAGAGGAGATCGGTGGCTCAGTGCAATGGAGACGTGGAGTGAAACGGAAAAGGTTTGATACTTTGAATACTTGGAAAAAATAAGAGAACAAGGGAGAAAAGAATGGAAAAAGAAAGGAGGGAGAGACTCGGATCTCCCTCTTCACTTAAGCGTATTTCAAATAGTCCTCCACTTTTATTTTTTCAAATTATATACTCTCAACTATAAATTTATACATATAAATCCTTATATTATTTTTTTTTAAAAATATTTTTTTATTTTACTTTTTTAAAAAAAAATTATCGAAATCGTCGGGAATGCACCCGTACCCCCTCGCCACAGTGTGGCTACGCCAGTGCACCCACTCCTTCCATTTTTATTCCATCATCTTTAAATATTTTATCCAAACAAAGAAAATGCAATTCTTCATCTTTTTTTCCTTTTCCTTTCTACTCCTTCCATCTAAACGAATTGTTACTTTCTTTTTCATCTCTCGATCTAAACCAAACAAACTCCCCTAACTTTCAAATATAATATACAGAAATAATGATAGTAATAACAATAATAATAGTAAGAGAGAAAGGGAAAGGGAAAGAGGCGAAGCAAACCAACCATTATCATCTTCAGCTTTGGCGGGAATGATTTTGATATCTTCTTGAATGGGCGATCTTTTCAAAGAAGTCATCTCTTCGCACAACTCTTCAGTTGCGTACTGTATAGATATTGCGTACTTTTATTTATATATATACACGTTGTAGTTGTGGCAGGGTAAATAACCCGCGTAATAAAGTCCTTAAAAATTATTGGATTTTGTGTCAATTTACTTCTTAAATTATCAAATCTGTTGGTTTGGCCCTAGGAATGAAGGACTCCCTCTGTTCCAATTTAATTATTCGTTATTCTATTTATAAATGTTTTAAAATAGTTATTTATTTTTCACATTTAGTATATCATTAATTTAATAAAAAATTTTATTTTTAATATTACTCTTTAAGCACCTTACACTTTTTGTATTTTGAGTCTTGCCACTTTTTTTATGAAAAGAAAAGTAAATGATATTTTTGAAAATAAGTATTTTCTCTTGGAGTAATTATTATATCTCTTTAATTTTTAGTTTTTCAAAGTGTGACAATTAAATTGGGACAGAGGGAGTATGTACGCAAACACAATTACAACACAAGACGGAAATTTTAAAAAATATAGGACAAGGACACAATATATATATATATATATATATTAGAATAAATAGTTTAAATAATCATTAAATTTTTGATCCAATATTACTTTAATCATCAAACTTTTAAACAAATAACTTTCACTATCTAACGTTAAAGTGAGTACTACTTTAGTCATTCCTTCCGATTTGATTGTCAAAACACATAGTTTCAAGTTGCGTTATTTGTTGAAAATATTGCTAAGTTTTATATAATGTTTGTGTTTCATTTTGGGGGATTTATCAGAGGGAAATCCCTTTTTGTTGCAATATGACTAAAATGATCTTACATGAAGTCATGCGCCACGCAAAAGTATCAAATTTAACAGTCAAATTGGATGGAATTATCAAAATGATACTCGCTCTAATGTTGAATAACTAAAGTGGTCTGTTTTAAATTTTGATGGCCAAAGTAGTAATAGACCAAAAAATTAGTAGCCATAATACTAGTTAATCCTGTACATTACAAAGAAATAATACATTAGTATTAAATAAGAGAAAAAAAAATATCAATTAAAAATTTAAAACCGGAAGTATTAAACAAAAGTTAAAATAGACCTCTCTGGCACACAACATTTTTTATAGTTCACAAAAAGTCACCTAGGTATATCGTATACAAAATGGGTAAAAACTCCCTTTATGAAAAAAGTTTTTGAGAAAAATTTATTGAATAATATATTTTTTTTAAAATAAGGGCATATTTTTAAATTCTTGTTATAATAGGATTCTTGTTTATGAATTATGTTTTAAAATAAGACTAAATTATTGTCAATTAAATATTTAAATATAATAATCTGCTAAAAAATATTCAGTGCAAATTTAACTTTGCATGATATTTTAAAAAGTTACAATCCAAAAATTTAGTGCAAGTTCACGTTGCACTACTTTTAAAGTTTGGTAAAAAAAATAGCCCTTTCAAATGTTATATTCTTATTCTTGTACAAAAAACTTTTTCAGACACACCCCATTTTTCAATATTTCAATTACCGGAAAACTAACGAAACAAATTACAAAAATAAAACTAAACAAAAAAAAAAGTCCATAGTCCTCATTTATATATAGATCATCCATTAATAAGTTTTAATTTTGACCCTTCACATTCCAAACACTAGAAATATACACGCACATGATGCATATGCACGTGTAATGTTTATGGAATATAATTTAAAATGGAAAAAAAGAAATCATTAATTTATTGTTGACTCAATGATTAAAGAGTTATATTTTTAATCTTGAGGTTGTGGGTTCCAACCTCAGTAATAACATTTTTTTTCTCAATATAATAATGAAAGGGGTAAAATTGAAAATTTGATTTGTTGGTGTCATTACTACTTCCATGATCTTTGGATTTATACCGGTACACATGTAATAATTACTTAATTCAGATTACTTTTTCTATGTCACCAAGTGTTCGGGCCAGCTTTTGAGCACTTCGACTAATCTTCTCTCACAATAGAACACGTTACTAGTCACAAAAAGTTTTTGCAATAATCAGGGACTAAATCTAGAGAGCTCCTGGTTGAACTTAAAGCTAAGCTTAGAACTCTCATTTGAACCTAGAGCTAAGCTTAGTGCTGCTATTAATTTCAAATATTTTTGAAAACATGCCCCACCGTATCACTGACAAATATATCTATAGGGTAAAAAACAATAAACCCCCTCAAACTATCGCTTTTTGGCACTAACCCCACCTTCCCCCCCCCCCCCCCCCCTCCCCCAAAATCTTCTAAAAGTGATACTAAACCCCCCTGATCTAACTGTTATTAACACTTAACCCCCATAGTTGACATATCTGTTAAAATACTAACGAAATAGTTGTCATGTACCTCCCATGTGAGTACCAATAGACAAAAATACATCAATCTATCTATTTAAATATAAATTTTTTGAATTACCCTCATTTATTTTATAAAAACACACTCGTTAATCCTCTTTTATGTTCAATTACATAATGGGTGTTTTATAAAATAAGTGAGGGTAATTCGAAAAATTTATGCTTAAATTGATAGATTGATATATTTTTGTCCATTGGTACCTACATGGAAGGCACGTGACAACCATCATGTTAGTGTTTTAACATATTTGTTAACTTTAGAGATTAAGTGTCAGTAACTATTAAATCAGGGGGTTTAGTGTCTCTTTTAGAAGATGGGAATGGAGGGGTTTAGTGCCAAAAAGTGATAGTCTGAGAGGGTTTAGTGTTTTTTACCCATATATATATATATATATATATATTATATAGAAATAATAAATTAGTATTAAATAAGAGAAAAAAAAAACAAAATACGTAGAAAAAAACTAACCAATTAAAAATTTAAAAGTGAAAGTATTAAACAAAAGTTCAAATAGACCTCTATGGCACATGACATCTTTTATAGTTCACAAAAAGTCACCTAGGTACCAATGTACCGCATACAAAATGGGTAAAAACTCCTTTCATCAAAATATTTTTTTGGGAAAAATTTATTGAATAATATTTTTTTTCTAAAATAAAGGCATGCTTTTAAATTCTCGTTATAGTAGGATTCGTGTTTATCAATTGTGTTTTAAAATAAGGTATTTGATTAAAATTGTGTTTTATACAAACTTAGTTTTAAAATCAATAAAATTTAACACAAATTTTGTTTTACATAATGTGTGTTCATTTTTTAACAAATATATTTTCATGTCACTTGTGTAACATTAAAACGATATCAAATGAACTCAAATACATAGTAATATATTAAAAAATATGGACGACAAACTTAACTTTGCATAATCCAAAAAAATTACCATGTGTGTTTTAATTTATTAATAAATGAGTTTAATTGTAGCTAGTTGATACAAGCCATATAGTAATTTAATAAAAAATATTCAATGCAAACTTAACTTTGCATAATAGCATAAAAATTATAATCCGAAAATCTACTACAAATTAAGGTTGCACTCCTTTTAGAGTTTGGAAAAAAAAAAACCTAAATTTATAAAAATATTATTTTCTTGTTCTTTTGCGAAATTTTTTTTCAAACACACCATATTTTCTAATATCTCGATTACCATAAAACTAACAAAACAAAGCATTGAAAAAAAACTAAACAAAAAAATGTCCATAGCCCTCATTTATATATAGATCATCTACTAATAAATTTTAACTTTGATCCTTAACATTCTAAATACTCAAAAAAGATACATAAGCACGTGTAACGTTTATGGAATATAATTTAAATTGGTAAAATATAATTTTTTTGTTGACTCAGTGGTTAGAGGCATATTTTTTATCTTGAGATTGCAGGTTACGACCTCATTAATAACCTATATTTTCTCAATATAATAATAAAAAGGGTAAATTGAAAATTTGATTTGTTGGTGTAATTTATACTTCCATGACCTTTGGATTTATATTAGTACAAATAATAATGACTCAATTTAGATATATTTTTTTTTCTATGCCTCTGGGTGTTCGAACTATTTTCCGTTCACTTTGACTAATTCTCGTTTACGGTAAAATACGCTAATGGCAACATGAGGATTTTGTAGTAGCCAGGAACTAAGCCTGTGGAGAACTGGAGCTTTTACCTAGAGCTAATCTTAATGTCGTTATTAATTTCAAATAATTTTAAAATTAAATATGCCCACCGCATCCCATAAGTGTCCACCACGTGCATGTCTCATCAAAAAAACAAGTGGGACATTTCTAACAAGTGCCTTGCACGAGTCGAACCCCCTGACATGAGTGTTTGTGTCCGTGTCCCAAATTTATGAAGCTACCAAATTTAATCAGCACAACAAATTTAAGAAAAATATAACAAACAAGACGAGAAATGAATACAAGTTTAGATGGATATCGTGTACAACCCTTACCTCAAAAAGCCACCGTTAAACCACTGGTTTTACCCTAAAATCCCACAGCAAGCTCTCTGGTTCATCTCTGTTTATTTTCCTCTACTGCTCAAGTCTCTCTTAAGTAATACAAAAAACTTAATGGCTAAGGAATTGAAGTGGGACCCAATATTCTCATACAACCAAAGTAGCCTCCAAAAGTAACTCCTTTGTCAAAATTTTCCAACCAAACTAACATGGACAAATGTCCTATGTTTAGTACCCCACTAGAAACACACGCAAAAATCTACCCCCACTTCCACCACATCCCCACCTCCAAGAACTTGACTTGGCTCCAATTTATTATCTCCTATTTTCAATTTAGTTGAATGGGTTTAGTCCGAAATTTAAATAAATAAATTATTTTTATGAAATTTGGTAAAATATTATTTCTATTATACTTATCTCCAGTTTGAATTTTTCGATCAAATTTTGTAGAAAGATAATTTATTCATTATAGCGATCATCTCTATCATATTTCGTGAAAAAAATTCATCCATTTAGATCTCGAATTATATTATATTGAACAAAATTAAATTTAAAGGGTAATAGAGGGGAGCCAAGTGCCATCCCCAACACCCGCACCCGCACCCACACCCACATATCAATATTATAATTTTGTGCGCACTTAATGCATATGCGATTCAAGTATAATTAATTTTAAAAAAATAATTAAAAAAACTAATGTGGTGTATAATGGTAGACAGATAAAGTACTCTTGCTATTAGTGGGGTTTCAAATCATGTTGCTTATGTTATATAAAAACATTTTTTAATGAAATAAATGGCTAAAAGGGCAAAATATTAAAACTGAAAACTTGACACAATTTCATAACCACCAAAATGGCTTTTGCCTAAACAAATATAAATAATTATTCTTATCAGTACAAAAATATAGGGCATTACAATCTACCTTCCTTTTAAAAAAAATTGTCCCTAAAATTTGAAACAAAATCTACCCACAGTCAAATGGCTAAGGCAACCTAACATCTCATACTAAATTGTGACACCCCGACCCACGAGGGTCAAAAAAAGAAATTTAAAAATCATAAATGAATTATGAAGTTGAACTCTCTTATGATTCAATTGACCAAGTAAACACTTTTCTTTCTTTCACAGAATTATTAGAAAATGAATTTTCAGATAATATTTTTTTTATATATTAGAAGAATTTGTCTTTATGAGAAGGCAAGACTCCTTCCTAGACCACTATTTCAAATAAAAATTCTTCAAAAAATTGAAGATCAAAATTCAAATATAAAAAGTAATTTGAATCAATATTATCAAAATCTGAATGATCATAAAATAATTCCAAAAATCCATCTTTATAGGGACTTGTAAATCTCATTATGTTCCCTAGTAGTCTTTATTGTAATATTATCCAGTTACTTATGATGATTAAAATCGTGATCTACCATGTAGTACATAAACATGAATATAATAAAATATTGCCTTTTCATGTTACAAGTCTAGCCATATCAAATATGGAAGCTCCAAGCTACAGAGCAATATGAACATCAATGGTTCCAAAATGATATGTATGTTGGAACACCCGTCAACTAGGGGTGTTCACATGTCGGTTGATCGACCCGTTGACCTGTTATTTAGACTGAACCGACTATTTTGGTCATTTAATTTTTTGGATCGGACCTAGTCGAAAATATAGATAAGACTGGACTGGACCGAATACGTGATTATCGAGTCTGTTTCGTCGGTCCATCGGTCTGCGCCTCATCTATGGGCTTATTGTAAAATGAGGTTGGGCATGTTTTAAAATGAGGTTACTAAATAATGGATTTAAAATAACATCATTTTGTAAATAACAACATACTAGTAAGTAGCTATTTTATATAATGGGCTTCATAATGCCAATATTTTATATATTGGCAACTAAAACTTTTCGTTACTTACCTTAAGTCTACATATCAAATCTTCAATCAATAAATGGTTGAGGCAAAAACTTTTTTGGAAAATCTAAAAAATATAAAACATTTAAATATTCCATATGTTTTATTAATAGAGGTCGGAGAATTTGAAAATTAAATTCAAATTTACACTCTCGGTCCAATTCCAAGTCCCAGTGATAGCCCATCATTGGACTCTATTGGAAAAGCTAATCTCATTAACCAAATAGAAGAGAAGAAAATGATCATCCATGACGTCAAAGAATTTGGCACCTACTGATCAACTGCACAACCTATCTAGCACACGAAAGATGTATAGGTTCTTGAAGGTAGTAAAGAAGATCGATGAATAAAAAGTTCGCAGCATTCGCAAAAGATAGTAATCAGCTATGCGGACCAAATTTTAAAAAGCACGATATAATTACTTTATGTATTTGTCTTTAGTTAGAAAGTAAGTGTACAGTAAATTACGATTAATTCACTTTTTAAATAGTAAGATGGTTGGATAGTTGGATTTTTAATATAAAGAGATGATGATTGATGTTACTTTTGTTGGAATAATATAATTTATCCATTATAAAAGGAGAGAGAGGTGTAAGGCATTTAAATATCGAGTTGTAAATTTTTTTTTATATCAACATAATTTTCAAAAATTAGAATTTATAATTTACCAAATTGTTATGCCCTGGTTTGCGGGGTCAGAAAAATTGATTTAAAACAATAAATTAGTCCCAAAAATTAATAAAGCCAAGTAATACATACTAAAATTAACACAACAAATTTTAATGAACAAAATAACAAATAAATACTTTAGAAATTTAAAAACATGGCTTATTGACACGTGTTACCCTCACGTCAAAAAGCCACCATTAAAATCACTTCAAAAATCCATTGCCCTTAAAACCCTACGGCTGAGCTTTGTGGCTCATCTTTATTCATTTTTCTCTACTACTCGATCTTCTCTTAAGGTACTACAAAAATACTTAATGGATGAGGAAATGAAGTGGGACCTAATATTCATTCATAAACAAGCCACATAACCTCCCAAAATGACTATTCTCCTTACTAATTTTCAAACCAAACTAACATGGACAAATGTCCAATCGTTAGTACTCCCTCCAAAAACACATACAAAAATCTCTCTCCCCATGCCCTCGTGCACACACACACACACATATATATATATAGTTTTACTACACCAGAATGACCCTTTTGTAATGGACTTAATCCGTTGGAAAAAATGTTTCTAACACGTAAAATTCGTTACTAATTAAGCGTAGGAAACACTTTAGTAACCGATATATCTGTTACTAAAATTAACCAAAATTCATTACAAAAAATAGATTCGTAACGGACTAAATACATTGCTAATCCATTGCAATACTAATTTTAGTAACGGATTTAATCCGTTACAAATATTGAACAACCGTTAAAATGACAACTAAAAGTAACTACAACTTTGATGGTTTGTAACAATATATAACCATTACTAATATGAAAACCATTATATATTTGTAACGGTTTATAGCCATTACAAAGTGTCAATTATTTTTTATTTTTTTTGTCCATTATCCCTGTATAGAACAATACAAATCCCTATAACTGTAAATGCTACCAATTTTAGCGCACACGATACAAATTCCTATATTATGATATAATGGTTTCATATAAAGCAATATTCATACAAAAACCTACAAACCAATATTCATCCGAAAAATCAACCCAATATTTTTACAAAAATATATGTCCATCTACAAATATAAGGTACCAAAGATGTCCAGCCATACATCAAACATATTAAAACCAAAATGTCCAAGTCAAAATATAAAATACCATCATGTTCAAAAGAAAAATACTAAAAAATGCACATAACAAACATAAAAGTAAACCAGATATACTTCAACCAAGGCTTAAACCAAATTATATAAACCACAGCAACATAAGCAGAGAAAGTATCATTACCATCTTGTCGGAACCATAATGGAGCATCCGGTTCTAATACTTCATCAATATAGACTTTCTTTTCACTAAAACCAACCTTCCTACCTTGACAAAGCACTTCCCCCTCACAGTTTACAATAAAAAAACAAATAAATAAACTATAGCAAATAGATGAAAATAGAAATTCAATAATATATTCAAGCTGCCATAAATATACTAACAAAATAAGTCTAAGAAATGTGGCATGATTTCCACCACTATACTCAGCCACAATCACAGTCCTTCTGCTCAGTCACAGTCCTTATTATTAAATATTAATTCCTGCCGCCACTATACTCGTTTTATTATTTGTGATATGTTGGTGGACATTAATCAATTAATTGTATACATAAATAGAATGATGATTTGATACTCTAGCTCCAAGTCCTAGTTATAGCTAGCTTAATAATTCTTCACCAAATTAATTAACATTACTCTTCTATATTTTTTTTATGTCCTCAAGCTTAATCAAATAATTCATCTTCTTTGGCCAATGCTGATCAAGAGAGTAAAATGTATGTGAGATATGTTAATTATAACCCCAAGGGTTAAAAGTAAAATAACATATTGATTGATTTACATCTCGCCTTTGGTCCAACAAACGCTTAGACTTAGGCCTTTGCTTTTTAAAACAATTGTTTCCGTTGAACTTTTAATATTATTAATTATTATTGTTAAACTTTGTGTTGGCTTATATCCCACCATTATATCCTGTAACTATATATCCCACCATTATATTTCCTTCTTATATATACATATATATTATCCTTCGATTAATTCTCTACCTTTACTTTTAAAAAAATGTTATATATTCTTAATTTAAAAAACAAACTATCTTTAGACAATAATAAAAAAAGGGGCACATTAGCTACGATCACTTTTTCTTTCTTTAGGAAATCTATAAATATGGTAATTTATCAGCCTTAGTTTAAGACTAGCTAGAACTATGGCACACTAATTACACTTAATGATAATTGTAAAAGTTGCATTATAACTAATGATTTGTAAAAGGAGGATGGTGTTTCATGGTACGTGGTTAATTAAGATGTTTGCTATCTATATATTACAGATGGTAGAAGAAAAGAAAATATAACATAATTGACAGATGGAAGGAATAGCTAGCAATTATATAAAATAGTACTGTGGCCAGTCGGAGAAGTAATTATATCCCTCTCAATATATATATATATATATATATACTAGCTAATAATATATAACATGTACATGTGGCCAACCGGATGTAAGTAGAATTAAGGCTATATATATATAAAGAGAGAGGGAGTCTTGAGAGCATGTAGTTGTAACAAACAAACAAACATACTCAAGAAAAGGTAATTATTGGAAAGAATAAACAATTAATTATCAGTAAAGCATATATGTAGTAATTACAGAGTTGGCATATATGTAGTAGCTAGCTGGACAGAGAAAGAATTAAATAAGGTGGGAGTATGTAAGTACCGTTGGTGTTGGTGTTTTGAGAAGCACAGAAGGTCCAATCCAATTCATCAGCAGAGGGGTCTAGCAAGTCGAAGCAATCATGAATGGCAAGGGACAGCCTTGAAGACTCTCCGAAGGCATTTACAAATCTAGAAACAACGGAGACCACTTAACACCTGTCCAACAAACCCACCATTAATAATATAGATCAATCTATGATGTGTGCATTTATATATAAAGGGCGTGGGTGGGTGGGTGGGTGGGTGGGTGAGTGATACATGGATCAATCTGTAACACAGTTATTCAAATTGGACACTTTGATTTATATGTATCACTTTGTAACATAGTTACTCAAATTGGTCACTCTGATTTTATATATGGTGAAAGTAAGTGAGTGAGGGGAGGTTTGTGGCTTGGAGTGTGTCTGTGTGTAATACATGGATCACTCTATAACATAGTTACTCAAATTGGTCACTCTGATTTATATATGGTGAAAAGTAATTTTACCTACTTAACATTGAACTGTGTTCATAATATTATACAAACTTATTTTTTCTGAATAGGTGACAATTTTTTTCACAATTTTATCATTTACCTAATTCACTTCAAATCAAACAAGGCTTAGAAGGAGATTAAAGAGAAGGATATTTTCCTACCATCCTATTTTTCTTCAATTACCATGCCAAGTACCAATGGGGACTAGATCAAACGAATCATTCTATCCTTCCACATAATCTCACTTCACCTGTAAACGAAACAACACAAGTAACGAAGTTTAAATATTTTTAGTGTCGTCTATTAATGATTTATGATACTTTAAATTATTCTTTTTTTTTTGTCATTTGAAACCTTTAACCAAGTATCATATCGCTTTAATGGAGTGTATCCAACTTCAACATCAAGAGATTTAACCATTATTCCTTCGCATGAGGAACAAAGAGCATCTTCAAAAAAAGAATTCATCTTAGTCAGTGTCTCCTCATTCATCTCATAGGCATAATTTGCTTCCACCTAAAACAAAAGGGTGAAAGTGAATTTGATTTCACCATTAACACAGTGAGTGGAATTCATAGAGGAAAAAGCAGAAAGCACTCAATGTTGTCTCATTTGCATATTCAATATAGCCTAATTTCTCATCGTCAAACAAATCCTATAATCTGAGAATATAAAAGGCATGAGATTGTTGAAAATATAAGTAGAAAACTAAAACTTCCTGTCTGAAAATGAATATGCATACATTTTCGTCTTCGCCGAAGAGGAAACCCCAAAAGCCTATGGCAGAATAACAAAATACTCAGAGCTTTTAAATTTTTTTTGAATTACTTTAAACCATGGTAACACATTAATTCCACAAATTTATTTTCTTTTTTGCTAACACATTATTTTATAGCCTTTACATAACACTGCTAGCTATAAAAAAATTTGGCCATGTAGCATATGATAACAAACTCCAAGAAAAAGTTCAAGAGATTTACTGCTCTCCATTAGCAAACATGATATTAAAGGCATAGATGCATATGTCAACCTGCACAGAGAAATATGTCTTTAACCAATAAATAAATTTTAACCACAAGGAGTTGCGAACATAAGTTAGACGAAGCAAAGAAAAATAGAATGTGGTTAGCGTTTAATCACATAGGAAATGCACATTATCTAAATAAAGCGAAATTGACTAACAGAGCTCACACAAACTACTAAACTTATGCTAAAATCAAATTTGTGGTTGTTTACTTAACAATGGAAAACAGTGTTCTACGGGCTCCAAATCATATCTGCAAATGGTACAATGAGAATTTGGAGATATATTTCTCTTAATACGGGTAATGAAGATTCAATTTCAAAATATTAAAGTACTTTATGTATTTATTTATTTTCTTAAGTTTATTGCCCCACTTAGTGAGGGTGACATTGAAGTTACCGTGATAAGTTGAAGAAATGCATATTGTAAGTGGTATTGAAAATAGATTGTACGTCAAATTGGGGAAGACATAAAAGCATAAATGGAGAAAAGGTATCAAACAGAACAACCTAGAAAATTGGTGGTTTCCTTGATTTAATTACAAGCTATGGGTTGAGGAGAGTACCTCTCAAATGGCGGCGAAAGAAACTGTGAAGGATAAGTGGGTGGCGGTGGTACTGCAATTGAAGGATATCCTCATGATGGTGTTGTCGATACACCTGTAAGTGAAATTCAATAGTTAATAATAGTATATGTAGACACCCCAATCCGTGACCCCCGCAAGAACCCTAACGATTATCGAGAAGTACAGTTTTAAGAGTCCGGGCTCCACCTGAGCACCCGAAACTGCCTCGAAAGGGTTTGTTGGACAAACAAACCTGTTTCAAAGGGGGATTATCGCGCGACAAACCAGTATGTCGCGCAACAATCTCTCCTATATCGCGCAACAAGCTCCCCGAACATAGACCAACCACTTTCTAACAAATTAGTCTGCTAAAATGATCACTTCAGCCATTTGTCGTGCGATATTGTCCCAAATGTCGCGCGACATTTGCCTTTTCTAGAGAAATGTCGTGCTACAATCCCTCCCCAGCACTATAAATAGGCCAACACCCCCAAGGGTTCAGGGAGACAGAACTTGGGATCTAAGAATTCTGAGTTTTCTATCTAACTTTTTGGTATTCTATCAACTATATTCTACGATCGTCTTATTTCTGAAGAATTATCGAATAGATTCTCGACACTCGATGTGTCTCACTTCTGGAATCGAATTCTCGAAAATATCTGAAGGAGGAAAAGATTATTATCACCGGAGATCTCTCTGCCATATTATATTTTCTCTCTCTTATTATTATTCTCATCGGGAAGGTAAATAAAGTATCTTTTAGTATTTAAAATTAGATACATGTGTACTTATTTTATTTCTTTTTTTCTGTCCACATTTTAGTTGAATAAACTTATTGCCAAGTTATAAAATAGTCTACTATTTTCAAAACAAAAACCCTGATAAAACCATTTGCAAAAACTAGAAAAGTCAGAACATTGTCACCCGAATAAAATTAGGTTTTCAAAACCCGAACCAATGAAACTTACTTAGGAAATTAAATTCAAGCATGTCTCATCTTTTTCATAGATTGCGACGCATCTGATAAACTCTTCTCAAAGAGTCCTAATTTTATATCAAATTAGTTCTGATACAAGATTTAGACTTTTCCAAAATAATCAACTCGAGAAGACTAACATTATTATCTGAGAAAATAATACAAGGAACTCTTTTTCAAAACAAAAGGCTTTGTCATTTGTGTTTACATTTTTTAAAACAAAGAAACATCGGATCTCGGAACACAAATGTTTTTATCCTTTTTCCTGTTTTCCCCAAAATAAGGGTTTTTTATTTGAGAAGTAGTAGACTGTCAGTAAAAGCATCTAAGTTTTTCAATATAGAATAAACATATAAATACCACTAGAGACCGAAAGGGCGGAACGGGTGCTTAACACATTCCCAATTCGTAACAGTTTCTGAACCCTATAGAATCCTGGTTTCGTAGACAAACGTGTAAAGAAAAGCTTATCTATAGCCTCTTTTCTTACAAAACTATTTTGTACGTTTTCTCGTAAAACGTACTGGCGACTCTGAACGAACCCTCTTGCATCTAAAAACAGGATAGAGGGACACCCGATATGAATTATCAACACATAGAAGCAAATGGAACAACGAAATTCTCTCCGATATTTCAGACCCCCGAACACGAGATCGAGACCCGGGATCGTATTTGCAGATTCTCACAGTGGTGACTCTGCTAGGGACATTAAAAAACTAGGCTCTTATATGTGGACTTTTGTTTATTTGTTGAATATTTGTTTTTACTGCTTTTTCTACTGTGAGAATCCGCAAATGCGACCCCTGGGTCTCGATCCCGTGTTTGGGGGTTTGAAACATCGGAAATGATTATGTTGTTTCATTTGCTTCGATATGTTGATAATTCATATCGGGGTGTCTTTCTATCCTATTTCTACATTCAAGAGGGTTCGTTCAGAGTCGTCAGTACGTTTTACGAGAAAACGAACAAAATAGTTGTGTAAGAAAAAAGGCTATAGATAAGCCTTTCTTTACACGTTTGTCTGCGAAACTAGAATTTTATAGGGTTCAAAAACTATGTTACGGATTGGGAAGGTGTTAAGCACCCGTTCCGCCCTTTCGGTCTCTAGTGGTCTTTTATATGTTTATTTTATGTTGAAAAACTTGGGTACTTTTACTGATAATTTACTACTTTCTGAATGAAAAACCCTTATTTTGGGGAAAACGGGGAAGGGATAAAAACCTTTGTGTTCTGAGATCGGGTTGTTTTGGTTTGGGAGATGTAAATACAAGTGACAAAATCCTTTTATTTTAGAGAGAGTTTTCCGTATTATTTCTTCAGATAATGACGGTTTTCTCGTGTTTTGATTATTTGGGAAAATTTTGGATCTTGTATCAGGACTAATTTAATATGGAATTAGAACTCTTTGAGAGGAGTTTTATCAGGCATGTCGTAGTCTATTGAAAAGACGGGATATGTCAGATTTTTAATTCCTAAGTAAATTTTATCGGTCCGGGTTTTGAAAACATAATTTTATTCGGATGATAATGTACTTACTTTTCTGGTTTTACAAATGGTTTTATCAAGGTCTTTGTTTTGAAACACAGTAGACTATTTTATAACTTGGCAATAAGTTTATTCAAATAAAACGTGGACAGAACAACAGAAGTAAAACGAGTACACATATATCTAATTTTAAATACTAGAATAGAATTTCTTTACCTTCCCAACGAGAATAATAATAAGAAAGAAAATATAATATGGCAGAGGGATCTCCGGCGATAATAATCTTTTTCTTCTTCAGATATTTTCGAGAACTCGATTCCAAAAACGGGACACATTGAGTGTCGAGAATAGATTCGATGATTCTTCAGAAATAAGATGTTTATAGAATATACTTGATAGAAGATCAGAAAATCAGATCTAAAACTCAGAATTCTTAGATCTCAAGGTCCTCCTCCAAAACCCTTGGGGCTGTTGGCCTATTTATAGTGCTAGGGTGAGAATGTCGCGCGACATTTTTCCAAAAAGGGCAAGTGTAAGGCGACATGTTGATCAATGTCGCGCGATAAACGGTTGAAGTGATGTCTCTGACAGACTGATGTGTCAGATAGTGGATGGTCTGGGTCAGAGGGGTTTTTCGTGTGACATAAGGGAGATTGTCGCGCGACATTCTGTTTTGTCGCGCAACAATCCTCCTTAAAAACAGTTTTGTTTGGCCAACAAACCCTTTCGGGACAGTTTCGGGTACTCGGGTGGGTCCCGAGCTCCAAGAACTGTACTTCTCGATGGTCATTAGGATTCTTGCGGGGGTCACGGATCGGGGTGTCTACACCTACTTCCTTCCTATATTAATTGATTGCGAAGAAATGTTTTTTAATAAAAAATAGAAGTTTTCCAAAATATATAATAAAGATAAAGATATTTGTAAACCCGACCTTTTGAACTTTACATGCACATCATAAATCAGGCATTGGTTCCGTGAGTGTAAAATTACCCCAAACCCTCGAAAGTATTATAAGTGAGTAGGGAGTTGGCTTGCTTAGGCCAACATAAACTGAAAGCATTTACTTCCACTCTCCTTGGCCAAGTACGCCCCCGAGGTATATCGAGTGACGAAAACACTTACGTACTCGGGAAGTATATCAAAAGATTCTTGCACGTACCCGCCTCTGAGGTATATCGCAAGGTCTTGCCAAATAGGAGGGAGCCTAAAGCCTTAACCATCTGTGCACCTGCACTGCATATAAAATTTAGTCAGATAAAACACTTGTCAAATAGCCGTAGGGGATGTACCACCTTACGGCTTCCTTTACACCACTTCTTCAAAACCTGACTTTTTTCTCGGTGATATCTTTTTTTAGTGGTTCTTTTGGCATAAATTAAGTCGCACCATAGTTTTCCTTTATCTCCGCCACGTGATTTCGTTTACAACCCTAAACGACGACAGTCTGGAAGGTTGGGACGGTCGAGATCATACCGAAAGACTAGTAATACCAAGCATACCCACAATGGCAGATGGCGTGAGAACCAAGAAATAGAGCAGAGCTTAGTCGAGGCATCAGCAGTTCAGCTAACCCTAGCCGAGACGCATCATTTACTAATGACCTTCAGTAAGAATCTAGCAAGCCTCACGAATGAGCAATAGGGTACCCGAATTTAAATGAAAGAGCTGTCAGTAGAACGAACTGTACCACTGGGATTTGAATGACTACTACCGAATCGAGATCCAAATCAAGGGCAGTCATTACAAGTACTCCCACCAATCCAAGGAACCAACCCACAGCAAGCGGATCCCATTTAAATCAACCCCAATAACCAAAATCAATGAGCCTCGGATTCAGGCCCTACCTATCAGTAGCAAGAGCCACCCATCATTTGGCCGCAACCCCAAGTCCAACCAGGTTTTGATCCTCAGTACCAGCAATGGCCGCAAGTTTCGACAAGACCTTCCCCACCACCAGCCTTAGTAGCCCCTTCTAACGAATATCTGGATATAAACCTACTCTGGACGGTATATGCAGAACCAGTCATATCTCTGGAATAGCCCGACGAGATATCTAAAGAGAGTGAAGAAATGAAGAAAATGAAGGAACAAATGAGGATCCTGTGGAAGGAAGTTTCTCTAATAAAAGGAGTAGATAAAATTACAGACATGAATGCCTTCTCTCTCTACCCTGAAGCTAGATTGCCCCAGGGATTTAAGCTCCCCTCTATCACTAAATTTACTGGAACCACGCCCCCGAAGACTCACCTCCAATAATAAAAAAGATCCATGCAAGTGTCCAGTTGCGGAGAACCCGAGTTACCTTAAGCTTTTCACATGACTCTCACGGGGGCCGCCCTGAGATGGTTTTTTTGATTTGGAGAGACATCACACGAAGACTTGGGGAGACATCATCAAGGAGTTTATGACTAAGTACGGGTCCAACGAGGATTTGGAGATTACCCATAAGCATTTAGAAATGGCCAAACAAGGCGAGAAGGAAAGCTTCGGCGATTTTATCACCGCTTGAGGGAAATGGCTTCCCAAATGTCCAAACGGCCTGATAAGGAAGAACAGTTGGAGATCATACAGAAAAAATTCACTCTGGCTATGTTGAGTTACATGGGAAAACACGTCTTCCCATATTTCAGGGCTATATTAAGCATGTTATCGCAAGTATATGAATAATTTGCCAAGAAAGCAGAAATCAATAATAAGAAAGCCTCATATACCGAAAAGAAGACGGCCACCCCAGTCATAAACCAACTGAGCACATACCCATATCAACATAACCTATTTCAGCAGCCGCAACAAACACCACCGATGAATTGGCCTACACAAGGAGACTAGTCAAAAACAGAAATCAAGAAAAGGAGGAATTTTTGCACTATTCTCACTACTTTGGTCAAAAGTCTGGAATTATTCTGAAATGCCGGACTAATCACTCTGCTCAACCCGCACCCCCACCAAACCCTATTCTCAGTACTTGAACGATCAATGAGAATTGTGCATATCATCAAGCTGCCGGCCATGACACGGAATGCTATTTGTCACTTCGCCACCGTATCCAGGACCTAATCAAGGCTGGAACCATCTCCGCACCCGATGGGCCCAATGTTACCAGTAACCCCCTTCCCAACCATGCTCCATCTGCAGGGATCAATGTCTTGATCATAGATGAAAAATGTCTTGATCCGATAGGACTCATCCGAGATGACCCAACTTACCCAGGGAACAGTGAAAAGAAATCACCAAATGTGCCGCTTAAGAAGACCCAAGTTGCCCCAGGTCTCAATCTGATAATCGATCAGTGGATGACTAAGATGAACTTTCTTCCCGAGCAGGGTTTAGGAAAGACAAACCAGGGGATCTCCCAACTACTTACAATCAAGATTTATCCCGAAAAATCTGGGATAAGATGGACCCAAAATAAGAAGAAACAACCATAAAAGCCCCGAGGCTCTCCAAAGGAGACAATTTGTATGACAGAAACCTCCCCCAAAACCTTCAGTTGGTCAGTCGAAACAGATCCACTGGAAACCTCAGAAGAATCAGACCCAACATATCTTTGGATACAACAGATCACTCGTTCGGGAAGGGTATATCAGCCACCGTCAATAGAGGTTGGGAAACAGATCCCCCCTAAGGAAATAGGAGATGACCGGGTGCTGGAACAGTTAAAGAAAATCCAAGCACATATCACCATTTTGAGCCTCCTAGTTGCCTCCAAATCTCACAGGACTGCCTTCATCAAACTCCTGGATGAGGCCGTTATACCATCAGATTCTATGCCCGAACAGATACCAAGTATGATTGGGTCGCTTACTGTGCAAAAAAGTCTATTATTTTTAGATGAAGACCTGTCTCCATTGGAAAAGAAGCATAGCCTAGCACTCTATATTACAGTTCGGACCTGAGAAAAGATCCTGCCACAAGTTCTCATCGACAACGGGTCAACAATAAATGTTTGCCCTCTGAAGACCGCTAGATGTTTGTGTATTATGGATGCAGAGCTCTCTCCGTCAGCTGTAACAGTTAGAGCTTATGATAACACTAGAAGGGACGTTCTGGACTCTTTAAAGCTTGATCTTGTGGTCAATCTAGGAAACTTTTTGGCCGATTTTTAAATTATAGACATCCTCTCCAGTTTTAACCTTCTGCTTGGCAGAGCCTGGCTACATGATATAGGAGCGCTCCCCTCCTCTTCGCATCAGAAGATCAATATACCTTTCGAAGGGAAGGTAATAACCATCGAAGGAGATCCTGAAAGGACCTTGGCAGATCTGGAGTTTCCCGTCCTAGGTATTGGTAGCCAAAGCATACAGTTGAGAGGCTTTTCTTACGAGCGTCAAGTACAAACCCTGACCACCCAGAGGATTGAGTATCTACCCCCTGATAATATCCCCGGTCTTAGTGCCAAGATTACAAATATGCTGAGAATGAAGAAATACCTGCCTTGAGCCAGTTTAAGAATAGGGCAGCAAGGACTACTTCAAGTCATGGAACCAATGACAAGATTTGAGAGAGAAGGCTTGGGATACCAACACACCGATGAAGACAACCAAGAAAATTTGGGTCGAGGGCATCAGTATCCGAGATTCAGCTCTCTAAATGGGTTTTTTGTCAATGAGGGATAAGACTTCCCCTTTTGCGGCTTCCAAGAGCCTTGGAGAAATAACGATGGGGAAAACCTCCCAGGATGAGAAATCTTATATCAAGAGGACCTTTACCTCAAGGAGAATGTCATACGCACCTTCTTCACCAAATTAACGATTGGGCCGAAGAGACCAGATGAAAAAAGTGAAGACAAGGAAGATGAAGAGGAAGAAATAATCGGAGATCTCTTTAATGTCATGGCCCTAGGGAATGATGAATCAAGAGGTGATCATGTACACTTAATCCATGCCGATCCAGAATACAGGGTGGGGGGAGAAAATAGTGAAATTGTAAGGGAGAGAGATAAGAAAGAAAGTGAGGGAAGGACTAGAGATAAGTCACTTCTAGATTTACTTTTTCAACTTATACATGTAAACGCACTTATCAATGAAATAGATCCCATTTTGCAGTACCTTGATAATGTTGATTATGTGGTTGCCTCTATGGATATGGAAAGACTAAACGAACACCCTGAGGGGGAGGATCAGCATATACAAAGTGAGGAGGGAGACACCCTTATCGTTAATCTCGGGACCGAAGAGGAAAGGAAAGAGGTGCATATTGGGGCAAGCTTAGACCAAACTAAGAGAGAAGAATTCACACAAACTCTAAATGAGTATGTAAATGTCTTTGCCTGGTCCTATGCTGATATGCCAGGTCTAAATAGCCTGATAGTTATGCATGAGATACACACCAAGCCGGAGTCCAAACCTGTTAAACAGAAACTGAGAAAACTTACGCCAGAATGGTCCATGAAAGTGAAAGAGGAAGTAATGAAGCAATTTAGTGAGGGGTTCCTACAGGTAATCGATTATCCCTCGTGGTTAGCCAACATTGTACCTGTTCCAAAGGCAAACGGTAAAGTCCGTATGTGTGCGAATTACTGGGATCTCAATAAGGCTTACCCAAAAGATGATTTTTCGTTACCTAACATAAATTTGATAGTGGATAATACTGCTAACCAGGCCTTGAAGCCGTTCGTGGATGGTTTCACCGGGTATAACCAGATCAAGATGCACCCAGACCACTAAGAGAAAACAGCATTCATCACGCCGTGGGGAACGTATTGCTACACTGTCATGCCATTCGGGCTAAAGAATGCCGGGGTAACATATCAGAGGGCAGCTACAGCTATTTTCCAAGACATGAGCCACAAAGAAGTAGAGGTTTATGTGGACGATATGATTATCAAGTCGAAAGAAAGGGAGGGCCATATTCCAGCCCTACGGGCCTTTTTGACCAACTTCGCCAGTATTAGATGAGACTCAATCCACAAAAATGTGTGTTTGGGGTAACCAAGGAAAAACTACTAGGCTATGTCGTTAGTAAGAAGGGAATCAAAGTAGACTCCTCCAAGGTTAAAGCTATCCAAGATATGCCCGAGCCTCGTACTGAGAGGGAAGTCCATGGATTTCTGGGCAATTTGCAGTACATCAGCAGGTTCATCTTTCAGCTCACCCAGACGTGTGAACCCATCTTCCAACTCCTGAGAAAATCATCATCAGGAGAATGGGACGATTAGTGCTAAAAGGCTTTCGATAAAATCAAAGACTACATCTCCAATCCCCCATTTTGGCCCCATCCTAGACTGGGTTGCCAATAATTTTATACTTAACAGTCATCGATATGGCTACAGAAGCCATGCTAGCCCAACATCTGACCGATATGCGAAAGGAACAAGCCATTTACTATGTAAGCAAAAAATTGTCCCCGTTTGAAGTAAACTACACGTCATTAGAGAAGTCATGCATCGTTCTTGTCTGGGTAACGCAGAAATTATGTCACTACATGCTAGTTTTCCTTGTTATCCTAGCACCGCGAATTAATCCGCTGAAATACCTCTTCGAGAAACCGGCCCTCTCAAACCGAATGGCAAAATAGTTATTCTTAATTTTCGAATTTGACATCACCTACATTACCCAAAATGCAGTAAAAGGCAAGGTCATAGTTGATTACCTGGCCCACAATCCAATATTGGGGGGACTTTCTAGAAGAAGCCGAGTTCTCGGATGAAGCTATCATGAATCTTAAGACCGATGAAGACTGAAAATTATACTTTAATGGAGCCGCCAATCGAAATGAAAATGGGATAGGAATCCTGTTAGTTTTTATAGATCAAACTCACTCCCCAGTATCCTATCGCCTAGATTTTTTCTGCACCAACAACATGGCTGAATACGAAGCCTGTATAGTCGGATTAGAGATCGCTCTCCAAAAGGATATAAAGAGAATACAAGTATACAGAGATTCGACACTAGTAGTCCATCAGGTTCTGAAAAAAATAGAAGATCAGTGATGAAAAGTTGCGAGGTTGGAAGATGTCGAGGGAGATTCGAACATGCAAAGTTTTATTATGTCCCCCAGTCACAAAATAGTTTTGCTGACGCACTAGCAACCTTAGCATCTATGATCGATATCCTGAAGTTGATGGAGGAAATCACTCTTACGATAAAAAGGAGATCGGGACTAGCTCATTGCATGGCCTTTGAGATAGAAGATAAAGAGAATGGGGACTCATCCATTTGGTTTTATGACATTTAAAATTTGTTGAAGAACCATTAATATCCCGAACAAGTAGACAAAAGAACGCGGGTTATGCTCAGAAGATTGGCCTCAAGATTCATACTTTGTGCCAGAAGGTTGTATAAGAGAAATTACGACGGGACTCATCTCTAGTGTCTCACAGAAGAAGAATCCATTAAAATAATAGATTAGATACATAGGGGAGATTGTGGATCCCACATGAGTGGCCATACGCTGACCCGCAAAATCATCAAACAATGTTACTACTGGTCTACCCTTCAGAACGACTGCATTAATCACGTACGCCTTTGTCACAAGTGTCAAATCTATGCCAAGTCTCAAAAGCTTCCTTCGAAAGATTATACAATATAATTGCTTTATGGCCTTTCACAACTTGGGGAATCGACATCATTAGGAAGATCTCACCCAAGGTAAGTAACAACCATGAGTTTATACTGGTAGCCATTGATTATTTTACCAAGTGGGTAGAGGTCGAATCCTTCAAGACCCTTGATGCCAAGAAGGTAACCCAATTCATCAAATGGAACATCATCTGTCGATATGGAGTCCCACATAAGATCGTCTCGGACAATGGCACCCACTTTGAAGGAGAGGCTAATGCGGTCATGGAAGAATATGGCATCGCCAGGTACCGATCTTCGCCGTATAGACTACAGACCAATGGGGCAGTTGAGGTCAACAATAAAAACCTGAAGAATATACTGAGTAAGATGATTGACACTTGCCGAGAATGGCCAGAGAAATTACCATATGCGCTGTGGGGGTACCACATCACTGAGAGAGTTTCTACCGGGGCAACCATGTTTTTCCTTACAAACGGGATGAAAGCCGTCTTCCCTGTTAAATTAAAAGTTCCCTCCCTCAGAGTAATGCTAGAAAACCAGATCAATGAGTTAGAGTGGGTCCAGGCACATTACACGAATTGGCACTGCTAGATGAAAATAGATTGAAAGCTGCATATCACCATCAAGGGTATTAAAAGAGAATCGCTCAAGCCTTCAACCAGAAAGTAAAGACTCGGGATATTAGTAAGAACGACATCGTGTTGAAAGAGATCCGAGAACTAACTAGAGATCCGAGGAGAAAGTTCGGACAAAAGTGGACTGGGCCATACATCGTAAAAGAAATTGATACAAGAGGTGCCGCTGTACTCACGGACTTAGACGGACAGTTACTATATTTGCCAGCCAACATAGATTGTTTGAAGAAGTATTATTAATAAATGTGTCATGTATAGATAAGAACTACGTAAAACTGAGCTCTCAACTCAACTTGTGTTTTTAAAATCAAAACGGAAAACGTAGGTAACCTGAGAAGTGATTCCAGGCCCGGTTTAATCATTACAAAAGAAAACCTTTCATTCAAAGGTCAAGCAATTCTCATACATTATTTTATGGTGGTTCAAAACACTAAAGACTGCTAAAACAGAGAAATCTAAACCCTAGGGGCCGGCCAAGTAGGGTCCTCAGTAGCTAAGTCGATTCAAGCCTCATCTAGGATTTGGAACGCTAAAATGATGCTCTCCTCATTAGGCTCAGATTCCATGAATCGGAACCACTCCATTTGAAAAAGTTCATCGACCAGCTCTTCTTCCAAAGATTGTCAACAAGAACGTATAATGTCTACTCGAAGATGACGAGTAATGTCAAAACGAGCATAGTTAAACTGTCAAGTTATTCGGGCACGCCATATTATCTCCACTAATAGGGAAACATACAGAGTTACGAACTTGAGCTCAGAAGAGAAGTTGTTCAGACCCAGGGGAATGTTTTGAGGTATATTGAATTGCCGAAGAAAACGTCTTGGGAGATAAAAAGAGGTAAACCAGAGTCCTCAGAGCCGAACATAGTTTTGACCACTTGTACCCAACACTATCACCTTTAACTTCCACCAAGGAATGTTCCACCGAATGGCGCAAAAATTCTTTGAGAACCACATTGTCCAATCAGAGGAAGACATGGTCAAAGCACTGAAAAGGGGACGGCGAAAGAAATGTGTCAGATTGTCTAGTTGAACCCCATTGAAACCCACCGATCAAAAACGCTCCAGCAACCACGTATACAACAAACGCGGATTCCCCCTAAGAAAAGTCGAGGACCCCCTCTTAAGATCATCTAGGCCATTCAAAGTCTCTGCAAGAACGACAGGCACTATGGACTCTCCATTTCTGGCTTGATATATCAAACTCAGGATGGTGGGATCAACTTGGGAAGAGCCTGTCACTAGTAGCATATCAGAAACCAGGCAGATCAGGGCCGCCGCTATACGCCTCACGGTATAAAAGGCTCTATCCTCATAAAGATGAAAGAATTTCACCATTTTGTGAAGATCAAGAAGTCCATCGATAATAAAACCATCACAGGCTGCTTAGGGAATGGATAACAAATCAATCAACATATTCTAGCGACTGAGTTCCTCTATAGGAACAGCCATTGGGAGACGGGTGTCAGAGTGCAGCAGCTAGGAAAATTCTTCATAATTTGGGCAAAGGTCATCTAATCCAAAGCGAAATAGATGGTCTACAGAACTCCAGAAATACAAAGCACCTAACAGGAAAGAGAAATCTACATGACGATAATCCTATGCCATTAAAGGGCTGAACACACCAAAATTTAAACCATTCTCGAAAGATACCAAGGCATTTCAGGCTTCGATAAAAGAAAAATCAGAATTTGTACAGTAAGAAGATATTTGGATAAGTGTGGGGATGAAGGAAGGAAGATGGGTGTATTTATAGCCAGGGAGGATTGTCGCGCGACAAACCATCTTTTTGTCCCTTTTTACTCTCTTTTGAGGCACGTAAAATCATTTCTGCCAAATGAACTACTTTTGTATGCATTGTGCTTACTTTGTTCTTTTGCAGGAGTCCTAAAAGAACCGCCGTACAATATGGTATGATTTTTAAACCCTACTGGCTTTATATGTATATATATATAATATTAATATCATTTGCCACAAACACATAAGAGAGAAATATATGTATATGTCATCATAAAAGATATAGAATCCAACAAAAACAGTTTTTGAAGCAAAAAAAATAAAAATAAATAAATTATAACATTTTTGTCAAAAACTACATACTAATAAAGTGCAAGAAAAAAAACTAATCTACTTGAGCGCGCTTCGACATGTTCCCACTATTGCCAGAGCCCTCCTCAGGAGTGAGGTCGACTACCGGAGCAGCCTGAGAGGAAGGGGTAGCAGCCTGAGAAACCCCTGTTGTCTGAATAAGAGCCGTGGGGCAGATCACTGAAGACTGAGAGCGCTTGGATGTCCGACTGTTACTCCTTCGGGACTCTGTCCGGGTGAGAAGAAGTCAGAGGGTCATCCGTCCGCAGAGAGACCTCGATCGCCCTCTGGTAATCATGCATATACACTGTGGAATTTTGACCTACGAACTGGAGAAGGTTCCAGTTGTAGAGATACTGGTCATGTAAGGCTTGCAAATCCACCACGCGCACGCTCACCTGCTGTAAAGGACATAAGAAAAGATAATTAACACAGTCAAAATAAATAAATATGGAGGCGCATCAGGAGGAAATAAAGTTTATACCTCATCGCCTGTACGACCACCCAAGTAACTGAAGGTGTCCTCGAGAAGAGGGTACTCTAGTACTGAATATCGACGTAGACCGGTGCCAACATAAGAGATGTACCGGGAAAGTGGCAGTATGTCAACTGCAGGAATAGACAGGCCTGCAGGGACAGCAACATAAGTAGACCCACCCTCCTCGCGAATCGAGAATAGGGGAGGCCTGAAAGAGGAGACGCCAACTCCTAGAGATCGGGCTGGGGACTCATAATAGTCGGTGGAAGCGGAGCCAGAGTGGCATATGTCTGAACACCTAGGGGATCTGCGACAGCTGTCTTTCTCAAAGGCGGGACCCCACTAGAAGTGTGGCCGACGCAGTAGGAGGGGTCTGCCCAAACTACTCATAATCGACCCCAAAATCCTCAGGCTCCCAGGACCTCTAGGAAAAACCAGTCCCCCCTCTCTCAGCAGCCTCAACATTATTAAATATAACCCCCAGAGATACCGAAGGACCCATATGAAACTGAAAACCCTCGGGTCTATCACCCCTATCACTGTCGTCCTACCTCATTCACTCCCCTCGAGCCTATCATCCGCATCACCTTCTGCAGCAGCAGGAACACCCTTTCTCCCTTAGGGTTCTCATCATCGAAATCAGGAATGTTGTCTCTCTGGTTGGGGATAGGCTGCAAATATCCTGGGACTGTCCTAGCTAGATGAGACTGCCTTCGCGTATAGTTGAGATCACCACCTAACACTCGGTATCGCTCATAGAAGACCCGACTCCAAGTTCCCTTTCGCTCTCTCATCAGATATTGAGCTGTAAGGAGGGCATAATTACATTCCACAAAAAAAGTTTGGAAGTTGAGATCGTCCACCAGAGCTTGCACCATCACCGGGTCAATGTCGCCTGTCCGCCTCATCAAATGAGGTAGAAATAACGAAACCCGAGGCCACTAGGCCGGTGTGTGATGACGAATGACCCGTTCACCAAGATAAAATCCAAGGCCATACTCATCTCGGATCAATCGTCTGGTCCTTGAGGCAGTCAGAGCCCGAGCATAGCCAAAGTGGAAACCTAAATCACCCCCATAGAGCCCAGTCAATCTGAAAAGAGAAAAATAAATTACATTTAGTCATTTATTTCGTTTATTTTAAAATTAAATAAATAAACTATATTAAACTAGATACTTACATGCTCATCTAATAGCTCGTGGACTGCAGTCTTTCCAGTCTCTCGGGTTCGGTATACATAAGGAGCCCTGTAGTTCTTCACTATGAATCGGCGGAGAAGTGAAAACTGATCATCGTTCTCAACGAGGAGATCTACTTGGGCGAGACCCCAGCGGGTGTAGGCCATAAACCAACTTTGGAAAAGAAGAAGGACAGAGGATATTAACAAACAATAGACAGATAATTGTAAACGCAAAGTAAAGATAAGGGTCTGAAGTATATACCTCCCACAATAAAAAAATGCCCTTGAGGTTCAGGGCCAAATGACGAGAGACCTGATCCATGGCATCGTA
This sequence comes from Lonicera japonica, assembly GCA_021464415.1. Taxonomy (NCBI): domain Eukaryota; kingdom Viridiplantae; phylum Streptophyta; class Magnoliopsida; order Dipsacales; family Caprifoliaceae; genus Lonicera; species Lonicera japonica. The sequence goes on from CM038471.1 coordinate 43,687,865, forward strand.
GAGAACAACCAAAATAAAGTCACCCCAGTCATAGTCAAACATTAGGCTAAAATCTCGGATGTAAGGCAGCCACGGAGATGGGTCATGTCCCCCCACTGGCCTCGAACAAATCATGGAGCGTCAGTAGTAGAAGGATACGAGCATACTGGCGCGCCTCCTGCCTAGTCAGTTTCCCTCCTGTAGCGACCAACCTAGCTCTCTACATCTCTAAGCGGGTGATTAAAACAGCTCGGGGGATTGTATCACCAGAACTCCGTCGCTCCGAAAACTACCCTAAAGCACCGACTATTCCCTTGGAGGAAAAACGCAGAGGAACATCAATCTGGATAGAGACCCCCCTGAAGGTATCCCAGTCAAAGTGAAAAGATCTAAGGGGGGTCATTGTCTTCTCTCCCCAGCCCCAATAGAATGTATGAGTGATGTCCCACCAATGAGTCGCAAGGGCCGACACTAGAACTACTGCCCTAGACACCTGCTCCGGCAGGGCATCAAGAAAAGAACATAAGGGAGTCGCGAAAAGCAACTCATGAATAGGGGCTGATGCCTGTCGCCACTCGAAAGAAATGGTGTTGAGAAAATCCCAACCTCGGCTAATCCACTACAGATGACAACATATATATACATATATAAGTAAACAGGCTTTATAAGGGTAAATGATGTAATTTTCCAAACCTGAAAGTACTTTAATGTAATTATGAGAGATATTGGGTCATAAGGATAAAATATGTAATTTTTCAAACCTGAGGGTACTTTGGTGTAATTATGAGAGATATAGGGTTATAAGGGCAAATTATGTAATTTTTCAAACCTGAGGGTACTTTGGTGTAATTATGAGAGATATAGGGTTATAAGGGTAAATTATGTAATTTTTAAAACCTGAGGGTACTTTGGTATAATTATGAGAGATATAGGATTATAAGGGTAAATTATGTAATTTTCCAAACATGAGAGTACTTTAATGTAATTATGAGAGGTATAGGGTTATAAGGGTAAATTATGTAATTTTTAAAACCTGAGGGTACTTTGGTATAATTATGAAATATATAGGGTTATAAGGGTAAAACATGTAATTTTTCAAACCTGAGGGTACTTTGGTGTAATTATGAGAGTTATAGGATTTATGAGGCTAAATTATGTAATTTCCAAAACCTGAGGGTACTTTGGTATAATTATGAGAGATATAGGATTATAAGGGTAAATTATGTAATTTTCTAAACCTGAGGGTACTTTGGTGTAATTATGAGAGATATAGGGTCTATGAGGGGGTAAGTTATGTAATTTCCTGAAAATCTAAGGATATCACAGAAAGTATGTGTTCTTTAAAAATCGGATAAAATTATCAGGCAAGCATGTGTACTAATATGGAAAGTGTTTTAACATGCAGGAAACGCCACAGATAAAAAGTTAAAAAATGAAAACATGCATAAATACATAAAAGGAATGATCTCAAGAAAGCGTACCAGAGACCGTTGACGGATCTCATGTGAGACAAGCTCTATTAAGAGCCAAGGAACGTCTGGGACTGGAGCAGCTCGAGTAACGTTCCGATAAATCACGACCAGACCGCGATCTACCCCGTCTTCGCCATACCAGTCGAGGTCAGCCTAGTCGTCGTGATGAGGGCTGCAGCGAAGAACTCCCTGAGCATCGGTAAAGGTGGCCTCCTCCTAGTCACCCTCTAGTCGGTCTGGCTGCGCAGGATCCATAGATATATAAGAAGATAATAGAAAGAGTCAAAAAAATCGGTAAAGCGGCAGGGCTTTCGCGCTAGAGAGAAGACATAAAGAAAGTTAGAGAAAAAAAGAGAAATGAGAGAATGAGGTGGAGTGAGCTTAGCAAAGGGTTACTAGACGCGTTTGTTGCGCGACAAATTCCCATTTTGTTGCACGACAAATTCCCATTTTGTCTCGCGACAAATGGTAATCCACCGAAATATCGCACGACACTTCACCCCTTCCCCTAATTTTTTGACCTTTATCTCATTTTTTTCTCCTGTAGGAACACTCCAAAAAAATAGTTTTTGGGACCTTTCTATAAACCGCACACTCGAGATAATGGTCAAAAGCAAAAACTTCTAAGTCATTTCCCCAAAAGAATCGCGAGAGCAAAATCCATCTGTTAGGAAATCTCTAATCTCCCGAGGACCGGACCATTAATGAGAAAGAGAAGGTGTTAAAATAAAACGAGAATAGAAAAAAATTGAAAGAGTAAAAAAGAAAAAAACCCACACAAACGCTCAGAGCGAGCGAGAGAAACAAAAATGAATAGAGTGACAGGGAGAGCCACATCAAAAGTGACAGCTAAGCCAAACCGGCTCAAGGCTTCGTTTTGGGTGAATAAGGCTCATGATCACGGCAAAAGGGATAAATAAACTCTTGGTCAAAAACAGAGAAGGCCAGGAAAAGTCTTTCCCGAAAGAGGGAGAAATAAGGACATCAAAAAATAGAAAACGATGTGGGTCTACAAAATAAAAGATGAAGACTAAAGAGATCAAATATTTCCTTTTCAAACAAATTTTATTTTTAGCACGATACAGAAGATATGACTTGGAGATAAGCCTTCAAATCATCATTTTGCGAAGAACAAAAGAAATCCAAAAACTGTTTTCTAAAAAGGAAGTGTTCTTGCTCGAGAAAACAAATAAGAGTAAAATTTCAGAAAGATCCATAGAGATAAAGAATATTTTGATAAAGATAATGAGTTCCATCACCAACATAATCTCTCTCTCTCTCACTCTAGTAGTCGAAGAAAGATAACCGATTTCGCTAAAAAATAAATTGAATCAAAGCCCTCTCCAGGAGGCAGTGTAAGCCTTCTTAGTGGCAAATCACAATCACAAGCCCTCTTAGAGGCAAATCACTCACAAAAGCCCTCACTAGTGGCAATTTTCATTCATTTACAGGTACAAGCCCTCCCAAAGAAGCAAATGGAGCAATGGTAGTCCTCCCACATGAGGCAAGCAGATCAAGCCCTCCCAGAGAGGCAGTAGGAGCAATGGTAATCCTCCCACATGAGGCAAGCAGATCAAGTCCACCCAGAGAGGCAAGTGGAGCAATGGTAGTTCTCCCACCTGAGGCGAGAAAAACAAGTCCTCCCAGAGAGGCAAGTGGAGCAATGGTAGTCTTCCCACCTCAGGCAAGTATGGTAGTCCTCCCACATGAGGCGAGAAGAACAAGTCCTCCCAGAGAGGCAAGTAGAGCAATGGTAATCCTTTTACCTGAGGCAAGTATGATAGTCCTCCCACATGAGGTGAGAAGAATAAGTCCTCCCAGAGAGGCAGTATAGTAATGGTAGTCCTCTCATCTGAGGCACATGAAACAATGGTAGTCCTCCCATCTGAGGCAAGTGGAGCAAATAAAGCCCTCGAAAGAGGTAACGAGTTAACAAAAGCCCTCTCCGGAGGCAAACCAAAACACAAACCCTCTCTGGAGGCACTCACAAACATTTCTGCATACATGCACTCTTTTAGAGTTTTTGCGAGAGCCATAGACCACGACCTCTTCTAGTTGCCTCAATTCCTTGCAAGCAAGGAGCTTGAGTCGAGAAGGTCTATAGACACCCCAATTCGTGACCTTCGCAAGAACCTTAACGACTATCGAAAAATATAGTTTTTAGAGTTCGGGCCCCACCCGAGCACTCGAAACTTCCTCGAAGGGGCTTGTTGGCCAAACAAACCTATTTCTAAGGGGGATTATCACGCAAAAAGTTCTCCGAACACAGACCAACCACTTTCTGACAAATAAGTCTATTAGAAGAGTCACTTCAGCCGTTTATCGCGCGATATTGTCCCAAATATAGCGCGACATTTGCCTTTTCTGGAGAAATATCGCGCGACAATCCCTCCCCAGCATTATAAATAGGCCAACAACCCCAAGGGTTCAGGGAGACAGAACTTAGGATCTAAGAATTCTGAGTTTTTTATCTAACTTTCTGGTCTTCTATCAAGTATATTCTACGATCGTCTTATTTCTGAAGAATTATCGAGTTTATTATCGACACTCGACGTGTCTCACTTCTGGAATCAAATTCTCGAAAATATCTGAAGGAGGAAAATATTATTATCGCTGGAGATCTCTCTACTGTATTATATTTTCTCTCTCTTATTATTATTCTCGCCGGAAAGATAAATAAAGTCTCTTATAGTATTTAAAATTAGATACATGTGTACTTTTTTATTTCTATTTTTCTGTCCACATTTTAGTTGAATAAACTTATTGCCAAGTTATAAAATAGTCTACTGTTTTTAAAATAAAAATCCTGATAAAACCATTTGCAAAAACCAAAAAAGTAAAAACATTATCACCCGGATAAAATTAGGTTTTCAAAACACAGACCAATGAAACTTACTTAGGAAATTAAATTCAGGTATGTCCCGTCTTCCCCACAGACTGCGACGCATCTGATAAACTCTCCTTAAAGAGTCCTAATTCCATATCAAATTAGTTCCGTTACAAGATCCGGACTTTTCTAAAATAATCAACACGAGAAGAGCGACATTATTATATGAGAAAATAATACAAGGAACTCTCTTTCAAAACAAAAAACTTTGTCATTTGTATTTGCATCTTTCAAAACAAAGAAACATCGGATCTTGGAACACAAAGAATTTTATCCTTTTTCCTGTTTTCCCCAAAATAAGGGTTTTTCATTTGAGAAGTAATAGACTATCAGTAAAAGCATCCAAATTTTTCAACATAGAATAAACATATGAAGACCATTAGAGGCCGAAAGGGCGGAACGGGTGCTTCACAGCTTTCCAATCCGTAACATAGTTTTCGAATCCTATAGAATCCTAGTTTCGTAGACAAACATATAAAGAAAAGCTTATCTATAGCATTTCCTCTTACACAACTATTTTGTCCGTTTTCTCGTAAAATGTACTGACGACTCTGAACGAACCCTCTTGCATTTAGAAACAGGATAGAGGGACGCTCGATATGAATTATCAACACATAGAAGCAAATGGAAAAAACGGAATCCTCTCCGACGTTTCAAACCCCCAAACACGAGATCTAGACCCGGGGGTCACATTTGCGAATTTTCACAGTATCTGATTAATATATCAATCATAAAGGGGATAGATAGTTCTTAAAATTATGGATACTCTGGTGAAAATGGCAAATGGAAAGGTTGCAGGTCTTACATTTATATCAAGCAAACAGTTCGGTTGAAAATAATTTATCCGGTGCTCTTGAAAGCACCCTAATGAATAATGACCAGCCTAACATGTAAAATTGAAATCAATAGTAGAAAGTCAGTATTCACAAAATCAATGTGTGAATGAGATTACGAAATTGGTATTGATTTTGTACCAATTACATGCCTTCAGTTAGGCTGCAAATAAGTTCTCAGACTTCATTACAGATAGGTACTGCTAATATGGTTCCTGTTCGATTATGTTAAATGCACACTGAAATTGTTTTTTTTAGTTTCTAGTTATTTATTTTGAATGCGATATGCTTTTACTATTAAGAGTGTGTTCAAGAATTAGTGAATTAATGATACCGTCGAAAATAACCACGCAAAATCCCTTGTATCCAGTATTAGTTACAAATAAACAAACACCTCTATGCCATTAATAGTCTTCAACTCAGATAGTACAAATCTAACAAAAATAATGACAAGAAGAAGGAGAAGTAAAAACAATAAAGTTAACTTAGATTCAGTTCCAAAAATCAGTCTATAAAATTAACCTAGATTCAATATATCTAAAAATCAATAACAGAGAATGGAGTAAAAAATCGAAAATGAGAAAATGCACAAAATATTTATGTGTGTATGCATATATATATATACATATATATTTAGAGAGAGAGACTTGTTGAGGAACACCGAGAGGATACGTGGTGGCATAAGGGGTGATTATGATGAGTAGATGAATAGAGGAACGACTATGAGTGGACTGTGAGATGTGCGGCTGCGAGGAACGATGGTGATGAGCAAAGGAATGGAGGAACGATTATGAGTGGACTGTGAGATGTGCGGCTGTGAGGAACGATGGTGATGAGAGGAGGAATGGAAGAACGGCTGTGAGAAATTAGGGCTAATGTAAGAAGGGTGTTTTGTGAGAGAGTATTTTGTGGAGGTTTTTTTTTCTTTTTTCCTTTGAGCGAGGTGTAATGAAAAAACAGCAGCAAATGAAAATAAGATGGGTAACGGATTATCCGTTAAATCCCTTTTTTCCTTATTTGTTATTTAATTAAATGGGGTATAGAATAATATTCGATATATAAGTAATGGATATTTCACATTTGTAATGGACTAAACACGTTAATGCTATTTAATGGATTAAGTCCGTTACAAAGCAAAAAAAGTTGTGTGTTACAAATTGGGCGAAATGGTGTAATGTTTCCTTCAGGTACGCATAAGTGCGTACGCATTTGAGATATAATTATTTTTGCTGAGCTCCACTTAGTTTGAAAGATAAACCTTATTTATTGTTTTTCCTTTTGATCAAATGCGTAACCTCTCTCTCTCTCTACAACATACCTCCCCATCTCTGTATAGGCCCCACTTTATGAATCCAATGAAAATTGGTTCGTGTATAAGGGTGGGCTTTGGACTCATTTTTGTTATAGTAAAAAGGAAATGGGGGCCAGTCTTTCTTATTGCATTCTCAAGTAATAATTAGTGTGATCTGCAGTCTAGTCATTTATACAAAAAACTTCATCTTACAAGTTGAATACAAATTCAGGTTGTAGTTTTTGTTAAGACATCGGTACTCATGAATGCAAATTCAGGCTGCAGTTGGTACTCATGCAATTTAGACTTATATCATCCCCATCTTCCGTTGACGACCCATTAGCCTCTTGCAAATTTGCATCATCGCATGTAGAAGACCTACATTAACAAAAAAAAAAATCAAAAATCAAGATTCATATTACAATGTTAAAATAAGACAATATAAGTAATAAATAAATTTTTACTCAGAAATTTGTAATTGCCGGACAATTTAGTTTATCATGTGGTTGGTTCACTTTACCACACCCATGGCAACGTCGAACTTTTTTATTTTTCGCTCTGGCCATTGTTTTCTTTTTTTTTCTCCCTTGAGCCTTTTGCTTGCACTTGATCGGGTTCATTGTAATTATTTTGAAAAGTACAAGAAACATGTACACTAGTCCTTGCATTTACTGCAATACCAATTGCTATACTTTTTTCGATGGAGGCCATTACACATATGCGACTACTAATAAATTGGTCAATTTGCTCATTAACGTACGCACTTCATCAGTAAACATCTGTCTTTTTTCTTCACATAATAGGGCTTTATCAACTAAATCCAAAGACGATTAGATAAACCGACTACGCATCAAGAGATAAGAATTTCTATCATCAATACACATGCCTTTATCATCCACCACTTTCCTCAATTTTGTAGACTTGGTCCACCTTTTAAATATGTATTTATTGGGTAGCTATTCATTATGCAAAAAATTCATCAAATATGCAATGATGTGCTTACATGGGATTTCGGCGCTTTCAAACATTTTCCAACTACAAGAAGCCAAATCTAAATCCTTGTTATAAACAAGTTTGCAAATTTTACTTTTTGTGATTTTCGTTCTTTGAATATCATATATACAATGATTGTCAGTTTCTTTAACAAGATAAAACCTATAATTGAAGCTATCAAGCACTTCACATTCAAATTTCATTAATATAACCAACTACAATACTTGTGAAAAGTATTTGGAAGAACAATAGGGAATGTCTTAGTCATAGCTGGATCTTGATTGGTAATAATCATTTTTGGAGCACCGCCGGGCATACTTTCTAAAAATTTAGTAAATAACCATATAAAATCATCAACGCTCTTATGATTCAAAAATCCACAAGCAAAAATAGTTGCTTGACAATGATTGTTAACCCCTATTATTAGTGCAAATATCATTTCATACCGATTAGTGTTATACGTAATATTAAAGATTACCACATCACCATAAAATGCATAAGTCCGCCTTGAAATTGCAACATACCAAAAACAACGAGTTATCTTTTTTTCCTCATCGGCATCAATTTCGAAAGTAAACGACAAATTCTTGCATTGTTCCAATTTTAAATACTCGTAAAACATTTCACCATCATGCTCTTTTTTTATCAGCATATATATCCCTTTCATGCTTATACAAATCTGTTTGCGTGCACCCAATATTTTCTATACCTTCAGATTGAACTCTTAAGAAAACTAAATTGTTGATGCTGAGTTCACTGTTGTGATAAATTTTAATACTCGCAAGCGCACGAATCAATTTATAATATAGCGTATAAGCAAGGTCGATCCCACAGAGACTCAAACAGTATGTTTTAAATTTTTGTCTTGTTAATTTTTCACTAGTTCCTAATCTAGCCAAGAATAATTGGTAAGAATTAAACTAATAAAATAAATCAAATAAAATAAAATAAAGTAGAGCAAGTAAATTAAATTAATAGAACTAAATTAAATACTACTAAGCAAGATAATAAAATTAATGAATTAATTGACTAGGATTTTGGAATCATATATTTAATATCATCTTCCTAAATATTCATGCGCATAAACTCTACTCTTATCTCGCACTAATTTGGTCTCTCGACTCTATTAGATGCGGAAAATAAAATCATTCAAGTTCAAGTAGTTTATAAAATTCAATTGTAATTCTTCCACAGCCAAACTAATGTATAAAATCAAAACACTCACTATATCCATCAAAACACACCATATATCCGCTCTTAACAAATCATAAGGTGAATCCAACAAAAAATAACGAGAATCCAACTTTATTTTTTATCAATTAAAGCGAGCATCCAATAGGAAAAATTTTATTTAACATTAAAGCATTAAATTGGTAGAGTCAACTGGCATGAATATGTGCAATGGAATCAATTAAATATACTCATCCTAAACCTAGCACAAATTTACGCTAGCATGATAAAAATTAAATAACAAATAGAATTAAAAGAAAACTTACTTGGCATTAAATCAACCAATAAAATAAATCTTCAATCTCCAAATCTTGAATAAAGTAAAAAAGAACAAAAGAAAATTAAAGAAAAGAGAGGAGAAGAGAAGAGAAGTGCACGGCACCTGCTTGATTTTATGTAGCATGCATGATCTCCGCATTCAATTAGGATTAGGTTTAGTTAATGGGCTTTTGATAATTTAAATGGATTTGGGCTTAGACTTAGATAATAGGTTTTTTGGGCTTTGCAAGGCTACTGGACTGCTAATTAATTAAATGCAATTGGGCTGGCTGCTGAATCAAATGATTTTGGGCCCAAATTAAAATACAACTGAATTTTCGCCCTTATTAACTGCAGAATTTTGCGTCGCAATTTCGGACTCTGAGATGGCTGAATTTGAAAATGTGCTGAACTGGAAAGTTGTAGCTCTCGAAATTCTCTTCAATTTAGGCTCAAGAATCGCATTATTTGGAGTTCCGAGTAAAAAGATATGCGTCTAGAAGTATTAAACACTTTTAGGTGTCTTCATAAGCTTTAATTTCTCTATTTTTTCTATCTTCTTCAAATCTTTTCTACCACCTGAAAAACCATTAAAAATACTAATATTAGTAATAATTTATGCTCTTCAACTTATAAATTAACATAATAAATTATACCAATTCTTTGGCGCATCAAATTACCCCAACTTACAGTTTGCTAGTCCTCGAGCAAAGCCAAAAGTCTTAAAATAAATTATTTTCTTAAGTCCAAGATTTTCCAATAAAATTCCAACGCAATGGTTGTTTTTAAAATTTAATTCCCCTTTTTTCACCAATGCAACTAACTCAACAAAGACATCCAAACACTCACATACTAAAGCAGTGTGATGCACATACAATATCCAAGTTCTCAAACTAGCAAGATTAATAAAATATTTCATTATCACTAATCCTTATCGTGCGTGAATTTACAACAACATAACATCATCGATATCAAAGAAAGCAAACTTTCAAATTCCATTCAAACTATGCTTTGACTCAATTCCTCACACGGCATACACTCAACAAATGAAACACTCGAGAACAAGGTGTAAATGCTCTCATTACATACGGGCTATAAAAAATAGATGCATGCAAATTCAAAAGCCTCACGCATGTATACATGAAAAACGCTATAATTGAAAGAACATTAGTCTCATGAACGGATATATCCTACTAGAAAAGCGGAATGCATAAATAGATTCCCTTTTACCACTCTCACCTCTAAACCATATTCCAAAGAATCATTAGGACTTTTTCTGGGTTGTAACGTAAGGCTTAGGTAAAGGCTATCAAATGAAGGATATATAAGGGATTCAAAAATCTAAGAAATAAATTGAGATATAAAATTAACACTTTTGGGCTTAACTTTTGACTTCATATGAGCTTTTTCATTTTTTTCCTTTTCAATTCTAATTCTTTCTTCTTTTTTTTTTGAATTTTTTGCATCTCCTTTTTTTTCCTCACATATTTATTTCTTTCGATATTTGAAGGAGATTTCATAACTTCTATTCATATTTTTTTCTTTTTTCATTTTCTTTTTTCATAAATAATTTTATTTTTTAAGCTCACTTTTCACTATTGCCCATACATAAAATAAATAATCTCAAAATATTCTTAGATAAAAAGGGTAGGCTATAAATATGGTTTAAACTCCTAACTGGAGAAGGGTAAGGTTATCAGGTTAACAAAGAAAGGCTCATATATAAAAGGCTCAAAGGAGTGACTAACGGCATAAATGTAAAGTAGGGTAAGGCTAATATGCAGGTTACCAAAGACGGCCTAAATCACTTTCTATGGTTTATAGCTCTTCAGTTCAAATAGTATCAAGAATCATAATTAAAATTGCATTTCATGGACATACATTTCTAGTGTTCAATCAAAGCAAAAAAATTAATGAGATTACACAACGAATTACGCTTTTCAAAAATTTAAAGTTGATGTATAACCCTCAAAAAGGAAGATTGGCTCAAATACTCACGGGTTATTTAGTCTCCACGTTTATGTTCTTCAAGAAATTTTAAGTTGTACTCACTCATCCATCTAGTCATGTAATAGTTGTCACATATATAAATATAACGAGAATCGAAAATCATGAAATTTCTACTAATAATGATAGTAAGAGAACTAAGAATGCACATGTAAAGCATTAAGACGAATGCGTCATCGCTAGCACACTAGATAGAAAGGAAATTTCAATTAAAATCAAAAGAACCATTGCAATTTTTATTTTATTTTTTAAAAAAATATATGCTATTTTCTCTTTATTTTTAATATATGCAGGACTAGCAAAGATAAGAATTTTATTCACTCCCTCCAACTTAAATGTTGATTTGTCCTCAAAGGAACACATTAAATTAAAATTAAAAATAATAAAGAGGGGTGTAAGATATCACCTGGATACGCGATTCATCAAATAAAATAATTTCTGCGAACTAGATAAAACTTTAAGCACATAAAGATTTTTAATCGTTCCAATAATATAAATGGCAAACAAAAATATATGAAAATAAAATCATAGCCAAATATCATCATTAAATATTTAATTTCTCGAATTTATCATAAATCAATAATCTAAATAGCTGGGGATCATCCCAATAAAACATATATATCACCATAAGCTTAAAAATATAATCAAAATAAATATAGCAATTAAGCTCGAGATAACAAGACTTTATTATATAATCATGACCTACTAGATAAGCAAAATAATCACTTGGTGGTGGCCATGGGTCTTGAAATATACGAAAAAACTTATGATCATTCTTAAAAGAATTGTAAGTATCATAGATATTATCATTCACATTGGGCTCAAAATAAGGAGAATTAAAATTCAACACTTCATAATTAATATACTTAGAATTTTCTAACAGTTTAGGAAATAAATTAATGAGCTCAATCTCATCTTCAATTTCATTAAAATTTAAATTCATTGATTTATCAATCACATCGAAGGTATTATTGTCATGCAAAAAATTTGGGTTCATTGTCATATTATTTTCAAATTGAGAAAAATTGGTAGAATCTTTATTTAAGAAATTATCAATATTTTCTTCCCATTCATTAGAATTAGTATCTTGAAAAGAATCAAGAAAAATACCAGCTTCACAAGATATATTATCATCAATTGGACCACAAATTTTTAAGAAATCTTCTAATGATATGTCATTAAAGTTCACATCTTCTTTTAAGGAAAAATAATCAACATTATTTTCGAAAAATTTATCTTCCACTAGATTATCAATTAAATTAATTTGACGAACACACTCATCTTCATAGTCTAAGGATGTTTTAGTTACATTAAAGATATTAAGTTCAGCAGTGAGATTGCCAAAAGATAACTTCATCACACCATTTCGACAATTTATAAGAGCATTAGATGTAGCTAAAAATGGTCTACCTAAAATTACTGGTATCTGCCCTTTCATATTATAAGTAGGTTGAGTATCAATAACAACGAAATCAACTGGATAATAAAATGTATCAACCTTAATCAAAACATCTTCTGTGACTCCTCTAGGAATTTTTATAGATCTATCAGCCAATTGAAGTGTCATATGTGTAGAATTTAATTTTCCAAGTTCTAATTTCTCATAAACAGAATAGGGTAAAACATTCACACTAGCTCCTAGATCTAGTAAAGCACGCTCTATTTGATAATCTCCTATTTTACAGGATATAGTAGGACAACCTGGATCTTTATATTTAATAGGGATTTTGCATTGAATTATGGAGCTTGCTTGTTCAGCTAAAAATGCCTTTTTAGGAACATTAGTTTTCTTCTTTTAAGTTACTAAATCTTTAAGAAACTTAGCGTATGAAGGGACTTGCTTAATTGCATCTAGGAATGGTATATTAATATGAATTTGCTTAAATACTTCTTGAATTTCTTCAAATTGAGCTTCCTTCCTATTGTCTTTTAATCTTTGAGGAAACGGGGCTTTAGGCACAAACTTTCTAACTTCAACTTCTTTTGAATCATTATGATTAATGGTAAGATTAGAATCTTTCATGGGAGTGATTGACCCTTCAGGAATAGTTTCCTCCTCTTTTTCCTCTACCTTCTCTTCGTTTACTGGCATTCTAACTTGATTATCAATCTGACGCCCTGATCTAAGAGTAGTGATTGCATTAACTTGCCCTTGATTATGTTCAAAAGGTGGATTTTGAATTTGATTAATATTATTATTAATAATACCTTTAGGATTAGGGACAGGTTGACTAGGGAATTTACTTTTTTCGCGTTCTACTAACTGGTTAGCTAACTGACCCATCTGATTTTCTAAGCGTGTTATAGCTTGGGTATTTATTAAAGTAGTATTTTTTACCTCATTCATAAATAATTTCAAATTATCTTCTAGGGATGAAAATTGTTGTTGTGTAACAAAAGATGTAGCATTATTCATGTTTACAGGAGCTCTAAAACCTAGTGGATTTTGACGAATGTTATTATTCTGATTTCCTATATTATTAATCGGTTGATTTTGGGACCATGAAAAATTAGGATGATTTCTCCATCCGGGATTATAAGTTTCTGAATAAGGGTTGTGATTTTGCCTAAATTCATTAGTAGCATTTACTTGTCCTAGATTGTCTACAGTGTACCCTAACATAGATGGACAAGATGCAGCTGTATGTATAGGACTAGCACAAATAGAGCACACTTCATTCTGCACAAGGTTCACTGAGTTATTAGACAATCTTATCGTCAAGGCTTCTAATTTTTTATTTAGACTATCTAATTGTCTTCTAGTTTCTACATCTTCATGAATCTCATAAATTTCCCCCTTTTTAGATTGAGATTGTATTCCCTTTTTAGAAAAATCCCATTGTTGAGAACTTTCAGACAAATTTTCTAAGAATTGATAAGCTTCGTCTTCATTTAGACTTAGAAAACTACCCCTATTCATAGATTCTATCATATTTCGATTAGTTTGTGAGAGGCCATTATAAAAATATTGAATTAATCTCCAAGTTTCAAAACCATGATGTGGAGATCTAAGTAATATATCTTTAAATCTTTCCCATGCTTCAAAAAAATTTTCCTCATCATCTTGGCAAAAATCAGTTATTTTTCTTCTAAGTTCATTAGTTTTAGCCATAGGAAAAAATTTTGCTAAAAATTTAGTAACTAGTCCATCCCACGTTGTGATAGATCTTGAGGGTAAGGAGTTTAACCAAGCTTTAGCTTTATTTTTTAGAGAAAAAGGGAATAAACGCAACCTAACGGATTCATCAAAAAAATTTTGAAATCTAAAAGTAGCGCATATTTCTAAAAAGTCTTTTATATGAAGATATGGATCTTCCATCTCTAAGCCATTAAAAGTAGGGAGTAATTGAATCACATGCGGTTTTAATTCAAAATAAACAGCAGTAGTGGCCGGTAAAACAATGCATGAAGGAGGATTAGTAGATATAGGAGCAAATAATTCTTTTAAAGTCTTATTGTCTTCACGATCCCCCATCTTTAATTCTACTTCAAATAAAGGATTAATCTCTAAATTTTCTATCCTATTAAGCCTCACTTTTCCTCGTTTCCAACAAACGCTCATAAACTAAATAATTTCCTTTTTTTTAAATTTTTTTTTATTTTTATTTATTAATAATTTGCTTATAAATTTAATTAAATTAATTAACTTTTATGGTTTTTTTAAAAAATAATAATAATATACTATTAATAATAATAAAATCCTTTTTAATTTTTTTTATAATAATTAAATAATTAATTTTTATTTTTTAATAAAATAATTATATTAATAATAATACTAATATATATATATAATATTAATAATAACTTATTTAAGAGCTATTAATAATAAATTTAATTAAATAAAAATAATAATAACAATCTAATATATATTGGAGTAATTAAAAAGGGTTAATAATAATAAGGAATGGCTTGAGACAAAAAAGAGGTTTCCTTGTTGGTGCCAAGTATTGAACCTATGACCTCTTCTAACCAAAACCACACACTTACCAACTAGGACAAAATCACTTAGTGTGATAAATTGCACTTCGGCATATTTATTGTTTCACGCCCAGATCTTTTAATTACCATAAAATTAAATAAATAAATACTTTCTTTTTTTATTTTAGTATATAAATATAACCGAATATTCTGGTTTCTGTTTTCTGGTGGGGTTTTTTTTTTTTTTTTTTTTTTTTTAATAAAGAAACTAGTAGAAGGAATGTAATTACTAAATTAACAAGATAAGATTAGAGTCCCCGGCAACGGCGCCAAAAACTTGTTGTGATAAATTTTAATACTCGCAAGCGCACGAATCAATTTATAATATAGCGTATAAGCGAGGTCGATCCCACAGAGACTCAAACAGTATGTTTTAAATTTTTGTCTTGTTAATTTTTCACTAGTTCCTAATCTAGCCAAGAATAATTAGTAAGAATTAAACTAATAAAATAAATCAAATAAAATAAAATAAAGTAGAGCAAGTAAATTAAATTAATAGAACTAAATTAAATACTACTAAGCAAGATAATAAAATTAATGAATTAATTGACTAGGATTTTGGAATCATATATTTAATATCATCTTCCTAAATATTCATGCGCATAAACTCTACTCTTATCTCGCACTAATTTGGTCTCTCGACTCTATTAGATGCGGAAAATAAAATCATTCAAGTTCAAGTAGTTTATAAAATTCAATTGTAATTCTTCCACAGCCAAACTAATGTATAAAATCAAAACACTCACTATATCCATCAAAACACACCATATATCCGCTCTTAACAAATCATAAGGTGAATCCAACAAAAAATAACGAGAATCCAACTTTATTTTTTATCAATTAAAGCGGGCATCCAATAGGAAAATTTTTATTTAACATTAAAGCATTAAATTGGTAGAGTCAACTGGCATGAATATGTGCAATGGAATCAATTAAATATACTCATCCTAAACCTAGCACAAATTTACGCTAGCATGATAAAAATTAAATAACAAATAGAATTAAAAGAAAACTTACTTGGCATTAAATCAACCAATAAAATAAATCTTCAATCTCCAAATCTTGAATAAAGTAAAAAAGAACAAAAGAAAATTAAAGAAAAAAGAGGAGAAGAGAAGAGAAGTGCACGGCACCTGCTTGATTTTATGTAGCATGCATGATCTCCGCATTCAATTAGGATTAGGTTTAGTTAATGGGCTTTTGATAATTTAAATGGATTTGGGCTTAGACTTAGATAATAGGTTTTTTGGGCTTTGCAAGGCTACTGGACTGCTAATTAATTAAATGCAATTGGGCTGGCTGCTGAATCAAATGATTTTGGGCCCAAATTAAAATACAACTGAATTTTCGCCCTTATTAACTGCAGAATTTTGCGTCGCAATTTCGGACCCTGAGATGGCTGAATTTGAAAATGTGCTGAACTGGAAAGTTGTAGCTCTCGAAATTCTCTTCAATTTAGGCTCAAGAATCGCATTATTTGGAGTTCCGAGTAAAAAGATATGCGTCTAGAAGTATTAAACACTTTTAGGTGTCTTCATAAGCTTTAATTTCTCTATTTTTTCTATCTTCTTCAAATCTTTTCTAACACCTGAAAAATCATTAAAAATACTAATATTAGTAATAATTTATGCTCTTCAACTTATAAATTAACATAATAAATTATACCAATTCTTTGGCGCATCATTCACCATGGACAACTGTTTAGTTAGAGATTTTTTCATGGTTGAAACATTACGATGAGACCTTAAAAGGTGAACCTTTGATGGTGTAGAAACTGGGTGGCTGTGTCCCTCATTAAAAACAACAACTATGTATTTTTTGGAGTTTGACTTTAAAACTGCAATTTTAGCAGTACAATTTTTACCTAAGATTCCTCGACGTCTTTTGCTTCCAACTTCAGCAATTCTTGAAAATTTTCCTTGTTTAAAGCAAACATACTCCTTTCGTCTTATTTTGCCACTTTCTCGCTCTTTCTGAGTAGTCCAAGTACGTGCACTAAATTCAGTTGCTTTAGCATACGCATTGTAGAATGTGACAACATCATCTATTGTATCAAATTGTTGCCCTTATTTTGGCCTCAACTCATTTGATACTTGAAGAGTGTATATCATACTATTTTCATTTGAGTCTATATCTAAATTAGTTTTACTATCCACATTTTCACATCTCCCGCTACTTGAGTGTCCAAAATTTTCATATTTCACAAAAAACTGTATTACACATATATAAAATGCATAAAATACACATAAATGGGTTAATACAAAAGTGAAATTAGACACAAAACCATTCAAGTATAATGGGTTGATAGAAAAAATTAAAGAGTAATTAGACATAAGCAGTAGTAATATTCAATCAAGCCCATTCTTCTCTATTGCAAAAAAAATTAAATAAGATCTACAAGGAAAGTTTACAATTTTAGAGAGAAAGCTTCAAAAGCTTGTTGATGTTTTCCCAGTGGCTGCTGTGGTGGGTCTGTAAAGAGGGTGAGAGCTTTAATTTTGGAATGGGTGTGGTAAAGTGAGAAAAAGGGGGAAGTATGTCGTAGAGAGAGGGGATAGAAATTTAACCAAAAGGCAAAACAATAAATGAGGTTTCTCTTTTTCAAACCAAGTGGAGCTCAGCAAAACTAATTATACCGAGCGTACTTGAAGGAAACTGTATAAGTATTATACATACATATATATATATTATATTTATATATTATGAGTCCATTTCTATTGCCGATTGGCATTTTTTATGACGATTCGTCTTAAAAATATTGGGGAATATATTTTACGACGAAAAAACGTTATAAAAAAGATCAATTCGTACGGACTGGTTCGCATTTGAAAATTTTCAAATATTATATATATATATATATATAAATATACGAGGTAGGTCATAAAGAGAAAACCCATCATTTTAATAAAAATAAAGGATACACATTTAAAGGGGTAAATAGATGAATTTGTTATGAATTTGTATAGATAATCTATAAAATTAGTAGATTACCTCTACAAAATTTCATGTAAAAATTTAATCTAAAAATGGTTATAATGAAAAATTGATATATACGTGCATTTTCGGCCGTTGGAATTTCTAATGATCATCTCTCCTATTTTTGGATTGAATGTTTTTATGAAATTTGGTGGAGGTAATCTATTAATGATATAAATCATTTCTACATATTTTCATACAAAAATTCATCAATTTACTATTCTAAATGAGTATCATTTCTTTTTGTTAAAGAGAGAGATTCACTCTTTATAACCTTTATCATTTATATATACATATATATGGATATAGAAATAATATATTTTTTTATATATAAAAACATGTGGTGTGACAAGGTTGTTACCGAAATAAAATAATTATATAATTCAAAAAAAAATGATTTTAATATCGCATATTTTAATACCAAAAATTTTTGGTATTATTTTAGTATTACTTCAAAGAAAATTGAAATACAGATTTATCATACCAAAAATACTTTAAAGTGTAATACACCAAAAATACTAAACAATAATACTGAAACCACTAATTCCAAAATTATTTAAACTAAATAATACTAATTTTTTTTCAAAAAATTATATATAAATTGACGAATATAGATGATACCATAAATAGTAAGGGTTTTAATATTTACAAATTACTTTTTTAGATAAATTTGTATACTTATATTCATATACTTATTTCGACAACTAATTTCCTTTTAATTATAATTGTTTACGTAAATTGTGCTTAAATCCGTACCAGTTTCAATTTAAAACTCTAGTATCCACTATAGAGTTCTTATGGTTTGTCGAAAACCGAAATTAACCAAACATATTTATATAATTTTACACTTAATAAATATTGTTTAGCAACATTGGATCTGAAATTGGTAAACTAATTTACCCTTTATAATAATTTATATAACTCACTAACCCTAATGTAACAAAATCCTAATCTTATAAATAGAAAGGGAAGACCATTAACACAATCAATTATATTCTCCCTACACTCACTCCCATGTAGCCATCTCTTCTCTCAAGCTAAACCCAATGTAATTCATCTATACTGTATTATTCATTAAACTTTTAAACTAATACAATCTACTCACACATCAAGCGATGATGTATTACTAGATTGAGAATAAAATCTACTAGAGGAACCTACCCTCAAACACAAATATAGTATCCCTTACTCTCTATTTGGATATTGGTTTGTTAATTATTTCGTTGCTGGAGTTTACTATCTCGTCATCAACTTAATAGCTCATAACTAGGCTGATTCTTATCAACTTGGGCTTGGTTAGCTTCTAACCATCGATAATTGGCATCCATGGCATAAGCCGTTGTGTTCTATTTTATAGTAATCAGATTCACTTTCTCTCTCTATAGTTCATTTTCCAGCATTTTAGTTTATTGTTCATCTTTATCTGTAAAATGGTTCATATACGAAGCCATGGGGACCAAAAACAACCTAGAAATCGTACTAATAATTATAAGAGACAATGACCAAAACCCAACTAACAATAGAGCCCAAAACGTTATGGCCTAGTAATGGTAAGGGCTATCATTCACCTCACTTAAACGCTTCAGTTCGAGTCCCTTCCAAAATGATTTGTGGTGTAAATTTAGCGCTGATGTATTTGGTTTTTGTGAGTTATTATTTCTTGCTAGACCAATAGAATGTGCTTTGAGTTTAATATAGAGGTAACTCAATGTTTCAGACATACGGTCCAATGCTACCTTATAGGGGTGTTTTTCGTTTATGTCGGGTAGAAAGTAAATTACTCCAAACTCAAACCAAATGTCAAAATTCGTTTTTAAATCGGTTCGGTTTGTAAATCTTCTAAATTCAAATTCAAACCAAACTTTTTAGTTTTATTTCGGTTCGGTTTATTCAGTTTTGACATATTTTTAAGAAAATAAATAAATTTAATATAACAATGGAATACTAATAGTAATGTAAGATTGGTTCAAATTCAAATTAAAGTCATGGTTTTCGAGAAGTAATAATCAAACATATAGAAAATATGTTCTCTATTTTATTTGTACATTTATAAGAATAAAACACATCAAATAAAACGATGAATTATCTTACCATAATTTATGATAAAAATAAAATAAAAAAATCTGAGAATAATGTAGTTAATTCAATAATAAGAGGACGAATTAGTAAATTTTTTTAAGAGGATCGCAAGATATAATTAAGAAGGAACATATTCTTGTAAAACTTTCCCTTTTCTAATTATTATTATTAATAGCTTAATGATATGGTAAGAGCATCTCCAATAGCAATGTGTAAAATTGATGTGTGAAAACATGTGGACTAATAAATAATTGACATTTGGTTGATAAAAAGTTGTTTTACACATAAATTATACACATTCTCATTTTTGTTCCAATGGTTCATACGTATAATCTTGTGTAAAATTATGATACACAAATTATATTGAAACATATGGATATATAATACTCAATATTTTTTATTTATAATTAAACAGTCAAAGTATGTATTGATTTAAAGATCTTGATGAGTAGAATTCAAATATGCAAGTTTTATTACAAAATATATTTTTAATTTTTAATTATACTATTTTGAAATTTTTGTAAAAAGTTGAAGAGAGAAAATGATGAATCGGATGTTTAAAATAAACACCCAATTTACATAAAAGATGATGTGACATATTTTACACAACACTAGTAAAGCACCAAACACCAAAAATTATACACATTGTGTAAATTTCATACAAATTCTATGTGGCATATTTTATATATGTCCATTAGAAATGCTCCAAACAATTCCTAATCCGTTTAAGTATTTTGATTAACTGCTTGATAATCATGTAACTCCTAGAATAGTCCACGACACGACTTTAACAGAATATTATTGGTAAAACAAAAATGTTCCACAATATTATAATATATTTATAAACGTGCAAGGATACATGTGTACAAATATGACTTTCATAAAATATTATTGCTAGCTCAAAAAAATGGATTTTCTTTATGCACCAAAAATATGCACAACCATTATATTAGACAAGCCATTCCCACACATAGCGGGTTTTGATCAATATGTTAACATTGCTGAAGCCAACGTACGATAAAGCAAGAAAGAACCTAACATGGTTTAGTAGTAAAAAACACCTCCTCAACTTTTACGAAAGATTCTTGGTCACACCAATAACATTTATTTCAACTTCAACGACTAATGTATCATTCACTATGTAGCCCTTCGACTTGTCATTTAGATAACTCAGCGACATGAAGCTGGGATAGCCAAATCCAGCTGACGAGTTAGAGAACCATTTAGTGCCTGCAGGTCAAAAAATCAAAAACAAAGATTTTTCCCAAGTATTGCAAAATACTCCTTTTATTAAGGTCCATTTGATAATGAAGTCGAAAAATGATTACAAAAATAACTGTGTTTTTGTGAGTATATGTTCTCCACCTCATGACTAGATGTTCATCGTCTTTCCCTATTTTTAATAAGGGTGTGTTTGATTCGCTTTTTTTTTTCCATGAAAAATACCCATTTTTCACTTGATTTGACAATTTAAGGTGTTTGATTGGTTTTTTTTTCTAAGAAAAATATTTTCCTTCACATTTTTCGAGATAAAATTTTACCTATTTTCTACATTAAAAATGCTATAACTTAAAATACAAAATTTAATAAAAATTTAATATTTAAAATCTACTAATCAAGATCAATTAAACAAAATCTGTCATGACTATAGAATTATGTAAAAAAAATATCAATATTTTTTTCAACATTAAAAATGCCACAATACAACCAATATTTTCCGAATAGAAAATTAAGACAATCAAACATATTTAATTGAATTTTCCATGCAACTCAATTCTAGGCAATTCAATTGCTTAGAACTTATTTTCTTTCCATGCAAATTTCATACTTGGAATCAAACGCACCCTAATAATAATAATAATAATAATAATAATAATAATAATTCTTCCTTACCAACCAAATGTTTATTCTATGGGAACAGGATAAAGTACGAACATCTCAAGCATAACTCAATTCATTTTCCAAACTTCTTACAAAAATCAATTGATTTTTGAAAAAACACTTTTCAACTAGTTATCAAACGGACCCTTGATGTTTTCCTATTCCCACTGCCCCAAAAGGATAGTCCAACTTTTCTTCTCAAGAACAAATCAATTTACCAAATCTCATAAAAATATTGAGTTTTATCCTTAATAGTTGATTGAGTTGAATATAGTATGTTCTTAAGATATATGAAAGTCAGAGTAGGATTATCTTTTTGAGACAGAGCAAGTATTCTTTTTTCAGACTTACAACATAGTCATTATAACATTTTGCACGTCAGTAAACAAAATTTGTTGATCGTTAAAAAATTCAAAAACTAACTCTTATAAATATAAAAAAAATAAAAATAAAGCAACAATAAGCAGCATCATTCAAATTAAGGTACTCACAGTCCCCTTTGCTGGAGCTACTGCAATTCACCTGGGACCTTACCCCAAGTTTGTATTCAGCATAAACTCTGCTTTTTGGACTAAGTGGTGAATAATCAGCTACCTTCAGAAAGAGAGAGAAGCTTTTGCCTTTGCACGTGGCAATTCCTTTCGGGTAGGCCATCAGCATCCTGTAAGAAATAGCCTCTTAATTTTTTAAGGAAAAACAGCCTCTTAATTGAGACAAGGACTTGATACATAACAAAAAATACAATCAAAAGCATAACATTGTTTTATACCATTGTAAATCTCCAATTTTGAACTTTTCAGACTCCACGAATTCCTCTTTTATAGACGAAATTTTTTCTATTTTCCAAGTGTAGCTGTTGAAGTTAGTGGTTAGTTTCGTCATCTCCAAACACTGCCCTAAGCCGCCGTACTGTATTACTAAAACCTCGGCCCCAAATACACAAGAGTCTTCAAAGAGATAACCATTTGAAGTGTTCTTGAACGAGTCGAGTGGAAGTAGTTCGGCAAATCCCCACTCCGTCTTCATCACATGAAAGCGTCTTATACTTCCAACGGTGTCTTTTATCACGATAGAATAAATCAAAACACCAACATTGTAATGCAATATCTAATAATCTTTGATCGATTAATGATTCAAGTACAAACTTAACTGACCAAATTAATATTCAAGTGACGTGTCAAAAAGCATTGGTCATTGTTTTGAGTAGACCCCATATACTTACCAATGCACTTTCCGACACACAATTTAGGCTACTAATTTGGTCATTTAAGTTGGTACTTAAGAGGCGACACAGAGTACACAAAATTTATTCTCAAAATTGAATATCATCCTGTAGTTATATGAAATCCCAAAGAAAAAGGACACTAAGTCACTAACCAACCCATTGAATAACACGCTAATTATGAAAAGGAACCCAATTATACAAGCAATTCATCACCTTATTCCGTTTAGAAAATAGCACTTTTGCGTACTCTTTGATTCTCCTAGTACAATATTTGCAGCGCATATATGTGATACACGAGACTACATACCTTGGATGGTTAAATACTTATCCTTTATATGATCATAGACAAAAAACTTGAACTGCACATTAACCTCCCAACCTTGTGGAAGACTGCTTGCATCACTTATTGCTAGGTAGAGTGAGATATAATTGTTTCCATTCCCATCCTTTTTACCATTTGGATACAAATAGAGCTTCCTGTAATTAAGAGAGGGGTAATAATCAGATACGTCACATTATTGCTTCCTAAAATTCAATACTTCATAATAAATAATGATTTAATACTCTAAAATAATCGTGTAACATTTAACTTCGTTTTTCGACACTTAAAAAAAATTGCAACCGATTCACAGGGAATATGTCATTTAGAGCACCCGCAAAGGTTGTGTTGTGTAGTATAAATAATAATTAAGTAGAATGCATTTATTCTAAAATACTCTGCAGTAAAACAGGGGAAGGATAAACTCAAGTTTCACTAGGTTTCCAACACAACAGCTAACTCTAATCGGTTTGCTAAATGGACAAGTCCAAACAGACAACTCAATTAAGATAGATAAATTTATCCTACAACTTCACATAATTGAGTCCTTCTTCCTGACATAAAACATTGATATTTCAATGTAATGATCACTCGGTTAAAAAATGTATAGTGATAAGGATGAATACCATATGGACCGCACATTAATTCTAACTAATAGATGGTGGTCACATTATATTCATCCCTCTTCTAGAATTATTGTATAAAAGTTCTTGTGAGTACTCTTACAAAATTGATAACAAGTAGTGAAGTATAAAGAAGAGAATATAAAGACCATCACCATTTGTAACCACCAGCTTCAAATTCATCTGATTCGTACTTTTCAATTACTGATTCTGCCAGCACGGAAAATGACTTTATTTTTAAAAGATAGTGCCCTGGTCGTACTTCTCTGATCGATCTCGACACTTCTGCTGCACATTGACAATACCCATATCCAAAGGCCACAAAATATCATGAATGTACAATCAAACATTCATATCCAAGGCAGTTGAAGCCTCAAAGAAGTTCATGTGTTCGAAACACATCATTTATAAATAAATAAATGTTCATATATTCACATATTGTACAAGAAAAAAATGGCAAGAAAACCTTCATCTGAAAAAGAATGCTTTTAGAAAGAGCCGTACGTTGTGCCACCAAATCTTTTAAGAAATTTAACTTCCCAAAAATCCTTCATTCCTTCATCTTCTCAAAACCTGACCTAATATCCCAGACCACCAAAATTAAGAGCCGGTGGAATGGATTGATACGAACACATTTATAAAATAAAATGTCCACTTCATGGAGGACAAAAAACCTTGGATAATTCAAAGTGATGAGAATCCAACCTCCAATAAAGCAAAACTTCAATACATTTTTATGTCAATATTCACCATAGAATTTTATTCTCAAGAATCCGCTTATATATATAATTCTTTAAACACCACACTGCTTGACTAATTCCACAAACTTAACCATAATCTGACTAAACAATCAACCACTAACTCTTATAATTTCTCCTAAAACTAATTACCCGCTAGAAATATTATGTTAAGATCATAAATAAAATATCAAGAAAAATAAAATAAATTAAGCATGTAACAGTGAATAAATTAGGGTTTTAGATGGGTTGAGAAGAAGGGGACAATTTAGGAACATCAATTTTTTTCTTAATTTAGGCGCGTTCAATTTTTTTCTTGTTCGATGAAATTTTCCGGCTAAAGGGAGGTTCAAACTTAATTCTGATGGGGTGTGTAAAGGAAATCCGGGCATAGGAGGTGGAGGTAGTATTCTTTGGGACGAAGGCGGTAATATTGTTTTTGCTCAAACTGATTTTTACGGTGAAACCACCAACAGTACCATGGTTGAAGCTAAAGCTCTATTGCAAGGTTTGTCTCTTTGTGCTACTGGAGGCATTCTTAAAGTAGATATAGAGGTTGATTCATTGCTGTTAGTTAATGTGTAGCAAATAAAGTTGCTGTCCCTTGCAGTATTGTATATGAGATCTGCACTATTAAAAGCATGCTGCAACGTATTGACTCGTCGCTTCAGCACATCTTTCGTGAGGCGAATCATGCTACTGATTTTCTTGCTAATTTAGGTGTTCAACGGAAGCAATGTTTTGTTTTCAATAGAGATAATATTCCAAAGAAGCTTGTGGGAATTAGCAGAATTGATAGGGCTGGTCTGTATGATTTGAGAATTCCTAAGCTGTAATTTTTTTTGATTGATCTAATATACTTCCAGGGGCTTTGCCTCCTTGTTCAAAATAATAAATGAAACTTCTCTTAACAAAACTGTTTGCACATAAGCAAATATTTGAAGAAAAATCACTTGACCTGGCCTTTAATTGAACTTATAATTTCCAGTTAATTTTTTTTCTAAAAAAAAAATCACTATTCAACAGAAAGCAAATTCCATTGATTCGACAAAAAATAACCATTCCCACGCCATAACTCTATATTAGCTTCTATCTGACTGCTAACTTCACCCCCCTTCAGCTAAGATATTAACTTCACCCCCTTCAGCTAAGATATTAACTGTGTAAACAGGGGCGAATCCAGAAATTTTTTTGGGGGTCCATACGATTTTTAACAACGTAACATACTTAATATAAAAAATGTAAAATTATATTAAAAAATATAAAGTTACACTACAAAATACGTATCTTTCTTGCAATTTTCCTTTCAATGAATATAGTCAAAGAATTTATAGGAAATTCATCTTCCATTTTATTTCAAATTTTGGATTTAACAATACTTATAATTAAGAAAGCACGTTCTCTCTACTATTTTTTTTATTATTTGGGGACCATTATAGAAATTGGGGGTTACCATAGCCTCTTCTCATACACATACATCCGCCGCCTCTGAGTGTAAACCTTAAAATGTGAAGTAAATTACGGGTTTACGAGTTCAGAACCGAACCCAAAGTTTCAAAGCATAATTAATCGGGGAATTTTTTTTTTAAAATTAATTATTTACAATGAGAAAAACAAGGGGTGAAAGAGAATACCTATTTCCTCTCCGGTTGAATCAATGGTCGTATCTTCTTCCTTCACTCGTATTCTTTTTGAGTAACTCATCGTTTAATTAGTTCCACAATATTCAAAGTTACAACATGCAATACGCATGTTTGGTTATGTTACGTATATATAGACGGGTTTTTTTAATTTACGGAAAAATCTCAAGTCGTGATCTTTTTACAAAATATTAAGATTTAAAAATAGGTAATTTTTATGATTTTTTTATTTAGGTATTTTTTTTTAAAAAATATTTTTTTTCAAAATACAACTACATAAGTTAAGTTTAAGTAAAATTCTTATTTATTTATATATTTTAGTTAGATAGAAAAGTCTTGGATCATATTTCTAAAATCTATAAAACTTATTTACTTCCAAAATCCTAATCTTTTGGGCTTTTGAAATTAGGTAATTTATAAGATTTCAAAATTTGACGAAATTTAAAAATATTGCGATTTACCCAAAAAAAACACTCCCAAATTATATAAATCAAGTGATCTGCCAAATATTATCTCAAAATCACGCGAAGAAAATACCTTTATATATGATCATTTTTTTCAAATGTATAAGATAATATTTTGTTACGATAAAGATATAGTTTATTATTAAAAATAATAATATAAAAAATAATAATAAAAGACACTATCTAATCTCTCGTTATAATAAATGAATAGTTTCCCGACATTAGTTTTAACAACAACTTTTTAATTAAGGACGAAAAAAAATTAATTTGATTAATTGTCTTTTACTTTTGTTTTATAGGTCATTTGATTATTTTGTCCATTTGCAGTTTCTTCATAATTTTTATTTCTTTTTCTTTTTCTTTTTTTTTCTTTTTCTCTCAAGAAGTTGATTAGAACTCAAATTTGATAAAATCAAGTTCCGGGAAGATAAGGAAGCTCACTCTCTGTATCTATCTAACTAGATCTATGTTATTTAAGACTTAGGTATTAATAACTTAATATTTTAAATTCTTTCAGTTGCGAGCTCATAGTTTTATAGATTGCTTCCAATGGAAAAAGTAGAAGGACATTCTTATTTACAATTGCATTTTTGATAATGAAGGAAGTTCCTTATTTCCATAATATAGCAATTCTACAATAAACTCCCTCAAACAAGAGGATTCATGAAATCCTGAGAGGGTAGATCCCACAACACACAATTTGAATTGAAAATATTTGACCCATCTCTGCAGGTTCCCTTTCCATCCGCACACACTTTTCCATTTTCATCCGCAATCTTTCTATTAATATGCAACTAAACTTGCTGCTCACCTGCCGTACATATATTCCCAGTACACATACTCTGGGTCCATATATCACTGTTTTCATACATGCCTCATATAAATTTTTTTCTCTTTTCATTACTAATTTTCTATCATTCTAGATGCTTTGTTTTATATATATACCATTTTAAAATATCTTCATAATCAGAAAAATGGAATAATACGTCAAAGAGAATGCATGTCTCTATGAGGTGACTTGCACAAGATTTGCCAACATACTTAATTTGTTTTAAGACATATTATTGTGAGAATCCGCAAATGCGACCCCCTGGTCTCGTCCCCGTTCAGTTGGGCGTCTGAAACGTCGGAGCAGATTCCGTCGTTCCATTTGCTGGAGTATTTTGATAATTCATATCACATGTCCTCATGTTCTATTTCTAGATGCAAAAGGGGTTCATTCAGAGTCGCCAGTACGTTTTACGAGAAAACAGACAAAAAGGGTCGTGTAAGAGGAAAGGCTATAGATAAGCATTTCTTTACACGTTTGTTTACAAAACCAGGATTCTATAGGGTTCGAAAACTATATTACGGTTTGGGAAGGTGTTAAGCACATATTCCGCCCTTTCGGTCTCTAGTGGTCTTTTATATGTTTATTCTATGTTGAAAAACTTGGATGCTTTTACTGACAGTCTATTACATTCTAAGTGAAAACCCTAATTTTGGGAAAACAAGAAAAGAGATGAAAACCTCCGTGTTCCGAGATCCAATGTTTAGTTTTGAGAAATACAAATACAAGTGTCAAGAGTTTGTTTTTAGAGGGAGTTTTATCGTGTTATTTCTCAGATAACGACGATTTTTCTCGGATTTGGATTCATTTGGGAAAGAGTGTTGGATCTTGTATCGGAACTAATTCAATATGGAATTAGAACTCTTGAGGGGAGTTCTACCAGATGTATCACAATCTATGAAACAGATATGATATACCGGATTTTTAATTCCTAAGTAAGTTTTACCGGTCCGGGTTTTGAAAACAAGATTTTATCCGTATGGTAATATACTTACTCTTCTGTTTTTTGCAAATAGTTTTATCAGGGTCTTTTGTTTTAAAAACGGTAGACTATTTATAACTTGGCAATAAGTTTATTCAAATAAAACGTGGATAAAACAACAGAAGTAAAACGAGTATACAAATATCTAATTTAAATACTAGAAGGAACTTTCTTTACCTCCCCGATGAGAATAATAATAATAAGAAAGAAAATATGATACGGCGGAGAGATTTTTGGCGATAATAATCTTTTCCTTCTTCAGATATTTTCGAGAATTCGATTCTAGAGACGGGACACGTCGAGTGTCAGGAATAGATTCGATAACTCTTCAAAAATAAGACGATAATAGAGAATGCTTGATGAAAGACTAAAAAATCAGATTTAAAGCTTAGAATTCTTCAATCCCAAGTTGCTGTCTTGAACCCTTGGGGGGTGTTGGCCTATTTATACTGCTCGGGGAAGATTGTCGCGCGACACTTCTCCAAATGGGGCATATGTCGCGCGACAATATGTCTAATGTCGTGCAACAAACGGCTGAAGTGATGTTTCTGACAGACTGATGTGTCAGAGAGTGGATGGTCTGGTATCAGGAGGGATTGTCGCGCGACATAGTGGGATTGTCGCGCGACAATGTGATATGTCGTGCGACAATCTCTCTTAAAAATAGGTTTGTTGGCCAACAAACCCTTTCGGGGTAGTTTCGGTTACTTGGGTGGGTCTCGGACCCAAAAATAGTAGTTCTCGAAGGTTGTTAGAGTTCTTGTGGGGGTCACGGATCGGGGTGTCTACAATTATATATAAGACACAATGCTTGTTCCTATTTTATTTTATGTCTGCTAGAAAATGAAAAAAATGTAACTTAATATTATGTTAAAAAAATGAAAAAAAATTAACTTAATATAATATGTATGTCAAAAAATTGAAAAAAAAATGTAACTTGATACGTCTGACAAATTTTATTTTTTTTAAAAATTATAACTTAATATGTCTGACAAAAAGTTGAAAAGATGTAGTTTAATATATTTGTTACAAAATTAATAAGAATGAAGCAACTTAATATGTCTGCTTGCTATTGTGAAAGAATTGTAGTTCAAACATATTTACATCTTCGGTCTCATATTATGTCTAGTTGGTTTGAAAATTTACATCCTTTAACCTTTTTTTAAAAAAAAATAATTATTGCTCTATCTTTTTGTTTGAATTTATCTTAATTGATTTATTTCTAAATTTAATTGTATATTTATTTTCTTGTATTTATCTTTAAGAAGGGTAATATTTGAATTCAAATTAATTAATTGAAAAATTAAAATTAATTAAAAAGTTGTCATCTAAACTAATTAATTTAAACTAGTATCCTTTAATAGAAAGAGAGTGTGGCAAAATTAGAATTAATTGCATGAGATTTGATATAAGTAATCATATCAATATATATTATAACATATATAGCTCTCAGATATAAATTGTTTCCTACCATGAATTGTTTCATAGTTTGCTAACTACATTTTTTTGTTACCTTTATTAGATTCATTGAGTAAAACCAAATTTCTTTACAAAACTTTAGTTAATGTTTCAATGAAAATTTGAAGTGAAATTTAATAGTTTTGCTGCAAAATTTGAAATGAAATTTATAGATGTCACTGCAGATTTAGAAGAAAAATTTATAAGTAACTCCTTGGCATGTTGCCACAAGGTGGGATATCTCCTCTCTAGCATGCGTTTTTATTGCTCTCATATTTACAGGGAGGGAAATGTTGTGGTAGATCATATTGCTTGTGGGGCTTAATCATGAGACCCCATTTCGATGCAATTCTGCCCCTACAGAGACGGTCACTTTAGTAGGGTGAGATATGTCTTTACACCCTAATTATAAATTTAGATTCCATTAGTTATGCTATTTTTGCATTATACATTTCTTTTGTTAATGATATCTTTTTGGACTGATTTGCTTAATTTTGGTGGCTTGATTTATATAGCCTATTGGATTGTTTTCGTTTTTGCTTTTACCCTTTTTTAGGGACATTCGGTCCATGTCCCCCTCCATTTGTGTTGTGCGTCTTCGAGTTTGAGCTTTTTAAACTCATTTTATTTATTTATTTTAATAAATAAGATTCCGACGCCTTGATTTTTTGGGAGCTTAAACTTATTTTAAAAAAAATAAATAACTTGATTTCAATAAAAAAAAGTCAAAGATTTACAATCCTCCTAATTTGTAGCACTTAGTTTTGGAAATTTTAAATTTTGTTTGATCTAATTAAATTTGAGATAATGGGTTATAAGGCCTCGCTCCGTAATATTTTATAACTCTAAGGACGGACTCATATTTAATAAAGAGAACTAGTATTAATTTCATAATTTGGTTTTACAATAAGGACACTTTTCATAATATTAATTTATTTTAAGGAAAATGATAAATGTTGATGGATAAAAATATCCTACTATATCATTTATTCTAATTATACAAAAGACATATTATTCTCTCTTACATACACATAGTTTAGAGAGAGAAAACAAAAAATAAGAGAAAAGAGAAGTTGTCTCACCAATAATCTCACTTCTTCTAGTACCACCACCACCTGACTCTGAGCGCCGTTCTCATCATGATCATGATCATGATCATCATCATCATCATCGTCGTCGTCTTCTTCTTCTTCTTTCTTCTAGATCTACAATCGTAAAATATATATAACTTTTGATCGAACCGTTGGATTTGGCTGATTTTTGGATATGTTGTTCGGAAGACAAAATTATTATAATTACGCAAAAAATTAAGACAATCAAAAGTCGTTTTATTATCGAAATCGACTAATTTCGACAGCCTAGCGAGATTTAAAAAAAATATGATCGTAACTCTTTTTTTTTTCTTTTATGAACCCTATGTCGATCCATATATATATACATATAAATAAATTGAATGAATGTTGATCTCATCAATTTTGTTGTTCTCTATTTTATAATAGTGCTAAAATCATTTTAGCACCTTCTGGTTTGTTGTTCAAGTTGCACACCTTCTGGTTGTGGTTTAAAATGTGCTAAATGCATTTAGCACCTTCTGGTTAGCCTTCTGGTTGCTGTCTAGAGGGTGCTAAATACATTTAGTACCTTCTGGTTGCTGTCTAGGAAGTGCTAAATGCATTTAGCACCTTCTAGTTGTGGTGCTAATTGCATTTAGCACCCTCTGGTTGCTGTCCAGAGGGTACTAAATGCATTTAGCACCTTATAGTTGTGGTGCTAATTTCATTTAGCACATTCTGATTGCTGTTCAGGGGGTGCTAAATGCATTTAATACCTTCTGGTTGTGGTGCTAAATGCAGGTTGCTGTTAGTGTCATAATGAGACGATATTATAAGGAAGGGGTATTAGTGTCTTTTTTATAATGTGTCTTTAATTTACACAACTAATTTTTAAGTATCCTTTATAATTATATTATTATTAAAATGAGCTCTTATACCTAATTGCCTCATTAAATTTCATAAACGAATGAATTATAAATTTTAGATATTACCTAAAATTTAGAATCTTAAAATATATAAAGATAATTGATTTCAATAAAAATGTCAAAGAAGGGTATCATAGGGAAAAACACAAAATAAAAATAAAAATAAAAATAAAAAATAAAACTCATAGTTATCTATGCTTTGGGGTTAAAAATTAATTTACAATTTAGATTAGTTTAAAAACAAAATATTTCAAATTTTTGGGGCTAAAAACAAAAAGCCCCAATATCTAAAACAAAAACAAAATTTTTGGGGCTCAAAATTCAAAACCATGCCCACGCCTCTCCGTCATCATCACTCCATAAACTATTTCAAAATATCTCAATCATAAATTGAATAAACCACCAGCAAGTGGCCCAGTGGTAGCGCTCTGGGATCAGCTCTGGGTTCGACTGGGAGCTCCCCAGGTCGAGTCCTAGTAGCTGCAAAAACATCTGGTGGCCAGCGGCTGGCCACTGTTCCGCGAATAGGGATTAGTCGAGGTGCGCGAAAGCTGGCCCGGACACCCTGTGGTACTAGAAAGTATCTAGACCAAAAAAAAAAATAAATTGAATAAAACTAAATAAAGCGTAAGATGCATTAAAAAAATAAAATTATACTGTGACCATTGCTAATAAGCATATGATAATGCGACAAAAATAAAAATACACATCATGAAACTGACCTTTTTATTTTTAAAGGACCTCATGCATAAATAATGTTTTGATGCTAAATCATCATTTTCTGTCTAACAAAATACTGATTTTCTTTTGTAAGCTAAGGTTTTAAATAGTTTAACTTTTTATTTTATAAATTTCTTTTTATAAAAAATTGAAAAGTGTGGATAAGGAAATACTAAAAACAAAAAAATTTCTAAAAATTCATATGCATATAGAATTTTATTTTATTTAGTAATTTTTCAATATGTAATTTCTTTAAGTTTTTCATTGAAGATGCCTTCTTTAAGAATTGTTTAATAAGGAGTTATTTTAAACCACATAAAAACGACATACTCCTTCCCCATACAACTCAATCGATTATAGTAAAATTCCAATAAACCTCAATCACTTCCGTTACATTCTCGTTTCCCAATTAAAATTTCCACAGCAAAGTCCCTATAAAAAAATTTTGTTTCCGAAGAAATATCATTGGCTGGTAGATTAAATGCGAGTATATGGCCTTAAGTTTATAAAATTTTTGAAACTAATTTCAGGAAACTCAATATTAAAATTTAATAGAGTAAATGAGAAAACGTGACAAAAAGCCTAATATTAGAGGGACATTTAACTTGGACACATTTTGAAGACATTTTTATTTGGCACTGCCACAAGAAAATATTTCTATTTGTTTTTTGTCTGTTTTTTTCCCTAAGAAGCAATCTCTCTCTCTCTCTCTCTCTCTCTCTCTCTCTCTCTCTCTCTCTCTCTCTCTCTCTCTCTCTCTCTCTCTCTCTCTCTCCTGTCCTCCATCCTCATTTCAGAGAACTCTTTCTCTCTTCATATTGATCTCTTGCAAAGAGCCCACCACGGCCGGCTTTAGGGAAATTGAACACCCAAGCAAAATTTGATATCTACGAAAATTGGGGTTTCGTATCATTATCTTCTTGTTCAACAAAACAATCTCAAAATTATAATATTTAATAATTTGAAACCAAAAAAACTCCAAAAAAATAGAATCAATCAATTACCGATTTTTAAAAAAATAAAATAATAATTAAGGCAACAATTAACGTAACTAAGATTGATAGATAAATCTTCGAATTTGTAACAAAAATATACAAAACCATCCCAGTACTATCTAATAGCACATTCTTCGTGCTTTTTGAAGTGCAAAATTAGTAATTGCATCACTACAATTAATAGTACCTAACACTATTTTTTTTAATAGATAACATCGCTAACCCACTTAATCTATCTTTTAACATTGTTGATCGAAGATAATTTTTTTATCAACTTCGAAAAACTTCTCTCAGCAGTAACAACTGTCACTGGTATAGTCAGTAAAATGATGTAAGCTACCCAAGCAGGTGAGAAACAAATATGCATATATTTTATATACTCCAAAACTTCAATTGCTTTCGTTGTACCTTATGGTAATGATTTTCTTAGTAATTGTAGTTCTAAAAACAACTCCACTGCATCAATATCACTATCATCTCCATGTTTTAAAAAAGTTCCAAGATTCAACAAATATGAAAAACATAAATCAACATTTAACAAATAATCATAAATCAAGATTCATGATTATGGAAAACAAATCAATAAGTTCATAACTAGGGAAGAAATAATCAAAAAATCAATATCATGCTAAATAATCAAAAATCAAGAAATATATAACTCCATAAGTTCATAACTACATGACACATAAAAAATTTGGCATTCAGGATTTTAGGGCTTAAGAATTTTAACCTTGGTGAGTTGGTGCCCTTGGTCGAAGGCTTGGAGAGTCGGAGCCGTTAGGTGAGCAGAGATGTGGACGGAGACGGAGTGACAGAGAGGTGGAGAGGTGGAAAACGGAAAAAATAGAGGAGAACGAAAAAAAAGAGAGAGAGGGGAGAAGAGCTACGAAAAATAAAAGAAGAAAGAGGGGAGAACTGAGGAGCAAAAAAAAGAAGAGGGAATGAGCTCTCAAGATTTCTCTCTTCATTTTAGTTTATTTCAATTTACAAAATGCTCCTCAGCTTTTATTCTTTACAATTAGATACCTAAAATATTTTTTTTGGTGCCCTCTTTCCAAATGGGGCGCTAGGCATTTGCCTAGGTTGCATGCCCATATAGTCGGCCCTGGCGCTCACCTCTCTCTTGCTTCGATAAAATTAACATCACCACTGCCACAGGTTGAGAGTTTGTTTTACTCAATAATATTATTTTTCTGACATTTTCACTTTTGCATATTCAATCTTTTTATTTAGATTTTGATGGTGTCAAAATCTAGAAATAGATAATTAACCAATCAATAAGCGAATATCGGTGAATAAAAAATAAATGCGGCGCAATGATAAACACATGACTTTTTTTTTAAGGTAGGTTCCCCCGGTAGCGCTTATGCTATTCCAGTGGTACGTCCTCCTTTTGTGTGTGCTTGCTTTGTATTAGCTCAAAGGCGATCAATTTGGATGATAATACAAGCTACCAACTTCTCTCTCTATAATTTTCTTAATTCTATTTATAAGTATAGAATTAGGATTACAAATATTTCAACAGAATAAATAATAAACTGTGTAGGAGAGAGAGTGTATAAGTGTTGTTGGTATTTTTTAGAATATGAAAATAGAGAGTATAAGACCCTTCTATTTTTTGGGGTATGAAAAGAGAGAGTATAAGACCCTTCTATTTCTGGGGGGTATGAAAAGAGAGAGTATATGACTATTCTATTTCTTCTTGAATTGGCTTATATTTATATTGCCAATGGCTTTATATCTCTTTGATGAGATGGATGAATCTTAGATGAGAAGAATTGTGTGTTTTTGTTGTGTGTTGAATGAATGAATAGTGGGAAGTATTTATAGGTAAATGGAGAATGACAAAAAGGTAAATTTGATAAAAATGAAAGGCAAAAAGATAATTTTTTTTGGAGGTAGGTGTGGTAGGTGAGATGTGATAGGTGTGGTAGGTGAGGTGTGGTATGTGAAGAGGTAAAAATGAGATTTTATCGGGAGTAAAAATAAGATTTTACCGGAGGTAAAAAATGTTGAATTACTTTTTTAGGCCAATAGTAAAATTAGTATTTAACCCCATCAGATTTTACTTTTATAAGGTAATGAAATCCGCATCTTAATTTGTAAAATTTCTATGGAAGGAGACTATAGGATTATCCGAATGATTTAGTATAACCACACAATCTTTAAGTTCATCCTCCCTATAAATGAGGAGAGTTGTTCTTTCTATATCTTATTTACCTTTGTAAGTATATCCACTCAACTTATAATTAATGAAATTAAAAATTACAATTTTCCAAAAAGGTCCTCAGCATCTCTATTTAAGAGCATCTCTAAAAGGCTTCCCTATAATTTTGTTTTGTGTAAAATTTACACAATTTGTAATTTTTTTATTTCCAATAGTCTTTTAAAATCCAAGTTTGTGTAAAATTAATAGTTGTGTAAAATACACTCTCATTTTACAATGTCACATCAGTTTTCTCTCTCTTTATTTTTTAAATAAAATTTGAAAATATAGAAACTTCAAATATAAAATATGAATTTTAATAAAAACTATATATTTGAAATCTACTCATCAATAACTACAAATCATGATTCATTGTGACTATAAAATTATTTACAAAAAAATTCAAGAAATATAATATTAAATTGCTTCAATTGATAGTTAACAAGTATTGAAATCTTGTTAGTTATTTCAAAATTTACACAAGACTTTACAAAAATACCATTGGAGCATTTTTTTTTTAATGTTAAGTTTTTTGTAAAAGTTGGTTGACACATGATTTATAAATCAATTTTTATACTACCATTGGAGATGCTCTAATCAAACCTTTAATTCAACCTAAACATTCCTTAACCAATTATATATATGAAGTTTTTAGATAAACGTGAAGCAACAATATGACAAAATTGAACGACAATTTACGTATAAAGTACTTTCTCTCTTTCTCGTTTTATAAAAAATAAATCTTGATATGTTTAAAATTTGATTTTTTAACTATTTTCTACTCTTCTTGATGCTTACTTCTGTTTTCAAATCGATTAACTCTGTCAATACATAATGTTTCACAAGTTTAGATAAAGATAAGAGAAGTTAATGTCCAATTAACCTCAATGAATAATCAGATGATTATTTTTAATAATCCTTCGATTTAGTCCCTACTGTTACGTAATTCATTATGATATATCAACCTCATTAAATTAGTTGATTGCTTTTTCTTCCTCTTGAATTTCTTTTTATGCCAAACCATTCACGATAAATATTACCCCTCACTTTGATTTATTTCTCCCTCTCTTTAATTAATGTCAACAAATTTTTATAAGGTTAATCATATTCATGAGCATGCATAGATCTAGTCTTATATTTTGGAGTAAATTTTAAACTAGGTTTCATGATAAAATAGTGGAAATTAAAGTTAGTTTAATTTTGTTTCTGGTACAAAGTTAATTTTAAAGTAGTAAAGAAGAGGAGGAAGTTTTTCGAAAATCATATATTCTTAATAAAATGTTAAAAAATTTAAATATAATTAATGGGTATAATGTTTTTTTGTAAGTTTATCCCATCAAGTACAAAATAGAAAATGTGGATTAATTTACAATGTGGATGATCTTACAAATTAGATAGATAAAAACAAAATCACCCTTTAATATATTCATCTCCAAAAAGTACTCAACAATATATAGATACTAATTACAAACTAAGTTTATCCCATCAGGGTGTTTTTATGGCGTGCATCCTCAAACTTGCTACCGACTTGTATGGCTCTTTTCGAGAAGAGGGTAATTCCGAGCACTCTGTGTCCTCGATGCCGATCGAAGCGTGAAACTGTCTACCACGCCTTATGGTCATGTCCGATCGTGCATGAAATTTGGAATGCTTCATGCTTCGCTAACCTCGTTCAAAATCCAGACAGCTGGGGAGATTTTGGTAGTCTTTGTGCTTCGCTGGTGCAGTCAGATGGGAATTGGAATGCGACCTTGTTTGCATCGTTAGCTTGGTTTATTTGGTTTGACAGAAATGAACGGGTGCAAGGAAAAGAGGGGCGCTCCGGGACAGCTCTAGTTGCAGCTGCAGAAGCTTATGTAGGTGCTTTCTTGGCAGCTCATAATGTCTCGGTTTCTCCCCCGATTTTGGTGGCAGCATCTTGGTGTAAGCCCAAGGAGGGTGAGATTAAAATCAATGTGGACGCGGCGGTGAATCCCGTGTCGGGGAGATCAGGGCTTGGTATTATTTGTAGGAATTCTGCGGGTGCGGTTATCGGTGCCCGTGCTATCCCCTTTCATTCCGCAATGGATGTCGAGGCGGCCGAAGCTCTGGCAGTGCTCGAGGGTTTGAGGTTTGCGAGTTCTTTGGGTCTGAAAATGATTGTAGTCAATAGCGATGCGTTGCGCGTGGTGAAAATGCTTCTTGATAACTCCCCTCCAATGGCAGATGCGGGGGTCTTTATTTTGGACGCTCTAGACCTTGCGAAATCTTTTACTAAAGTATCGTTCTTCCACGTTTTGCGGTCCGCTAACGAAGCGGCCAATTCTTTAGCGGCCTTCGCCGTTCGGGTTGACTCTTTATGCTCTTGGGAGTCCGATGTCCCAAGCTGGCTCCAAACTTTTGTTTTGCATGATTTAATTTAGTTTCTGGTTGTTTTGATTTCAAAAAAAAAAAAAAAAGAAAGGAATATAACCTATTCTAGGAAACTACATATTTAAATAAATTACAATAGGAAACTAATTACATTACTTAATTACAATCAATTAGAATAATTACATTCACACACAACTCATTCATTCAAATAAGCAAACAAATTCCGTGATCCAAATATAATTTGCTGCAATAGTGACTTTACACCAAAACAGATTTGTTTGGAAAAAAATATCCCTAATTACTTTACATAAATCTTTCCTTTAATACAACTACAACTCCTCATTTCTTCTACTTCAATGTGATTTTTCTCCTTTCATTTTAAGCCACTTTTACTATTGGTCTGATATTAGCATTGAGTTTTTTTTTTTTTTTTATTCTATTTAACTATAATTAGTGATGAATATGTTGTTCTTATTATGTACTCAGCAATTACGCCTAGCAAAACAAGGTATGACAATCGACAATATATTGTTAGTCGGTGAACCCTCTACATCCATTTTGCTTAATAAATCGTTTGTATATATTTGCGTATTAAACCTGTTAAAAAAAGAGGCAATGGCTTAAAAGAACTTCTCTATAATTATATTTAAGGAATGACACCTTACATTTTGATTAAAAGTCACTAGCAAGCGACTATGCCCTCTACGTCCATCTTGCTTAACAAATCGTTTGTATATATTTGCGTATTAACTAAACCCGTTAAAAAAAGAGGCAATGGCTAAAAAGAACTTCTATAATTATATTTAAGGAATGACACCTTACATTTTCATTCCAAAATAAAGGCATTTATTTTTCTTTACCTAAAATATCCTTCACCCAGGGGCAGGCTTACATAGGGGCAAGTGGGGGCAATTGCCCCCAGTTGGCTTTTGATTTTTTTTAATAGATATGGGGTATTTTTTTTTTAAAAAGAATATAGGGACTTATGTGCATAAATTTATACTTAAGGGTACCTAAGTGTAATAAAAAAAATTTATCAAACCCCACCCACTTAAGTGTACACTAAACAAGACATTTTTAATAATATTAATAAAGAGAACGTCCTATAATACTTTCAAAATATGAAATTCCGTATAATTTTATTGTAATTTGTAGCCATTAAGTGTTTTAAGACTTTTAGTTGTATCAAGTATTATTATTAATGCGATTACGTTTGTGGTTAAATTTGTTCTCCTTGGTGATTGATGTGTTTTAAATATATTTTTGTTTATTTTAAATTTCGCCCCCAGTTGGTTAAATTCCTGGGTCCGCCATTGCTTTCATCCATTTCTTTTATTTTTTCTTAAAAGTAAATTAGTCACCACCAACCACCACCACCACCATCACTATCACCATCACCATCACCATCACCTGTATTCCTCTCCGGAGCTCCAACAATCATTACTAAAGTGTCATGACTTCACCGAAGTTCCGGTGTATATATTGCAAATATATTTTTGCACTAAATTTGCAAGCACCTAATGATACAAATTTTAGTGCAAATTTGTTTTTACACTAAAGCCACAACCAACAATTGATACATGTTTTAGTATAAATCTATTTTTACACTAAATTCTCAAGCAACTCATGATACATTTTTAGTGCAAATCTATTTTTGCACTAAATACGCACAAGCAACAAATGATACATATTTTAGTGGAAATCTGTTTTTGCACTAAATTCTCAAGCAACTCATGATATATTTTTTATGCAAAACTATTTTTGCACAAAATTCGCAAACAATTAATGTTATAAATTTTAGTGCAAATATGTTTTTGCACCAAATTTCCAAGCAATTAAAGACATAAATTTGAGTGCAAATTTGTTTTTGCACTATATAAAAATTCTCGTTAGAGCTCTCGTGTCCTTATTGGAGGAATGACAATGGTTGTTGGAGCTCTGAAGTATCCACTAGAGCTTTAGTAGACGGTGGTGGCGAAGATAATTGGTAAAGCTTAATAACCATAATGGCAATAAAGAAATAAAATATTGCAGTAAGGGTATAATTGATCATTTAAAAAAATAGGTATATCCTTTTAGTGAACAAATAATTGAAAATTGTTCTGCTAAAACAAATTGTGGAGAAAGCCCTAGCCTCTATCTAATTTAAAACAATAAGGAGTCCTTAACTTGAATATAATTATGGAACATAAACAATTTTCTATAAAAAAAAAATTATGAGTAATTTATATAATCTAGGGAACTTATGTCATTTTAGCTCAAAAAATTCCTAACCATACAATTCAAAATTTTAACCCAAGTTTTTCCTTCTTTAATTTGCTGCAGATTAGTGTTTGATTGTATTTATATAGTTCTCCGATTATGTTGTAGATGCTCCAATTTTAGGATTTCAATCTTCAAATTATACGTTAACCATTAACGATTAAAATCGGGTTTGAGCTTTCCTTAAATAAATGGGTCATGTATTGTGCGATTCAGTTATTGTGTAGTGTGTAATTTTGCTAGGTCTGCGCATGTGGTGTTTTTTTATTTTTTCTTAGTTGTGGAAATTTTAATAGTGCTTTATAACATGAGACATAAAATAGAGTAGCATGTTATTTTAAGCATGTGCCGAAGATATGATGTGTATCTCGCAACAACTTTAAGTCGAGCAAAAATAAGAAATGAGTGTCAAGATGAAGAAACACACAACATGCAAAGTTTGAGA
This sequence comes from Lonicera japonica, assembly GCA_021464415.1. Taxonomy (NCBI): domain Eukaryota; kingdom Viridiplantae; phylum Streptophyta; class Magnoliopsida; order Dipsacales; family Caprifoliaceae; genus Lonicera; species Lonicera japonica. Next base: position 43,728,964 of record CM038471.1, read on the forward strand.
CCATAAATATACATACTAATAAAAATATTCTACGTGATAATAAAAAAAATGAAATAACTAATCTCTACACTCTAGACAAACTATATAGTTTCTTTGGATAGTTTATTGTCGTCTCTTTCATATATCTTGATACATTTAATCACATTTGTAGAATACTATACGTGACAATGAAAGATGCAATAACTAATTTTATGTTTTTGAGAAAAAAAGAATTACACAAAAGCTTAGTGTGATTATTTTAAATTAACCACTTGTGCATTACACCGGGTTAAAAACATGTATATCTAAATTATATAGACGCTGTCTTTTACTATGTATTTGACACGTGGCACTTATTATTGTTTTAATTATCCCTCCTCATTAATTGTTATTAATTCAAAATTATAACTATCACATATTTGAAGAAGGGTGATTTTATTTCTATCCACCAAATCTTGCAGTTAATCCACATTGTTAAGTTAATCCGCATTACATATTAAGTTAATCCGCGAGTGTGGTTGAACTGACAAAAAAATATTATGAATTTAATTTTATAAATATTATTTTAAATAATAATTTAATATGGAAATATCTACTAAATTAATAAGTATAACCACTTTAAAAATTTAGATGGGTAAATTTTAATTAATTTTGCAATAAAATAACAAAAACAAAATTTAACCCCTTTCCCCTTACGGTTTTAAGGATTCTCCCAGTGTCTCTTCTTCTTCTTCTTCCCACTATCACTCTTTCCCCAGCCTTCTTCTTCTTCTTCTTCCCACTATCACTCTTTCCCCAGCCTTCTTCTTCTTCCCTCTTTCCCCACCGTCTATTCTTCTTCTTCATCCTATCACAAATCCTAGATTAGTTTCATATTCTTTAAATCATCAAATTTGTATTCCAACTTTAGAAACCCACACCCACAATTTCGAAAATCTTGAACTACTTTGGTTTTTGTATTATGAAGTTTAACTCACAATACGAAAGATTAAAAATTTAAATTATACCAAGTTTCTTATATCATGTCTAACTTTCAGACTAAATAATTATATTATTAATTATAATGTTGGGGGTTCCAAAAGATTAATGAATAAAAAAAATTTTAAATTACTGGACAAGGTCTATTTGCAACGCAAGTTGGAAAAGTTGGTCATCCCCTCTTATATATATATATATATATATATAATACACACTATATATACTTGGTCATTCTTTCACTCTGTTTTTTTTTGTGTGTGTGTGTGAGAGAGAGAGAGAGAATGGCGTCTATTCGATCAACACAAGTGCAGAAGTAACCCTAAACCGTTCAAACTTTTTTAAACGTAAAGATGAAGTTAATTAAAAGGAATTATATTTAGATTAGGAATGTTAATTAAAAGAAATTATATTTAGATTAGGAAAGCTAATTAAAAGGAATTATATTTAAATTAGGAATGTTAATAAAAAAAAGAATCTAAAGTTATACAATGATAATTTAATTAAAATTGGTGGATAATGGATATACTAATCAATTTTAAAAAGGGTAATTTTGTGAAACTTCATTTAAAATTTTCAAAATTTAAGGGTGGATTAATTGCAAAATTTGGTGGATAGAAACAAAATCACCCTTTTAAGAACTGATATAATTGTTTCAGTTTTCTCTTAAAATTGCTAATTATTGTGTCATATATTTTTGTTCCAATAATTTTTCCTTCCTTAATTTTTTAATGTCCTTATGCAATCCATTTCTATCCATAATAAACCTATCTCTCATATTTATTGATTCATCCTTTCCATATTTTTCCCCTATGATTACACAATCTCCTATAGATAAACGAATAAGATAAATATATTTTTTTTTAAAAATGTTGGGTTTGAAAATTTATTTACAAAAAATATGGATTTGAAAAAATTAATTATCGTGTAAATTGCTCTGTTTGAATTAGAGCTTGACGTATGTCCCTCAATTAAATTGCGGCGTAAAATTCACGTGTAAAATGCTATATTTTCCTATGAATTTGACACTTGGCGTTTATTACTGTTTTCATTATTGCTGAATTAATTATTTTAATTAATTACTCAGCATTTGCTAGCTGTTTTAATCAAAACTTAATTCTAATTATTTCCCTTATTAATTATTTCCCTTATTACTCCTATTTTTTCCGTTTTTTAATCTAAACTTAATTCTAATTATTTCCCTTTATAATTATTACCTTTTTACTCTTGATTTTTCCGTTTTTCAAAATCTAAACTTAATTCTAATTATTTTCCTTTATTTATTACCTTATTACTTCCGTTTGTCTGTTTTTAATTTAAACTTAATTCTGATTATTTCCCTTCATAATTATTACCTTATTACTCCTGTTTTTATCGTTTTTCAAATTTTTCAAGGGACAATTAAAAAAAAGATCTTATTAGAGAAAGATTTTCACACTAAAGCCAATGAATAATTGTTTTGTAAATAAAGGGCCTATTTTTTATTTTATTAATAATATGACATGTGTTTTTTTTATTATAAAATGACATCCCAACCCTTAAAATAAACTAAAAAATACCAATATGCATTAAAATATGGATTGCAATATGAATTTTACAGTTTATATTTCACTACAATATGAACTTTGCAGTCCATATTTTACTGCAATATGAACATTGCAGTCTATATTTTACTACAATATGAACTTTGCAGTCCATATTTTTTGTGCAAAGTTCATATTGTAGTCCATATTTTACTGCAATGTGAACTTTGCAGTCCATATTTCTAGTGCAAAGTTCATATTGCAGTCCATATTTCACTGCAATATTCATATTTTTTGTGCAAATTTCATAAAGAGGGGGTAATTTAGGTAATATATAACATGTTTTTATTAATTAAATGATATTTAAATTTATTCAAATACCTTCATTTAAAATATAAAATAAAATAGGCCTCTTACACTAATTACCAATTAAAAATAGGCCCTTCATTCAAAAAAATATTATTCATTGGAGTTTTGGTAAAAATCAATGTGTAGTAAGACCTTCTACCTAATTTCTAGATTTTTCATTTATAATTATTACCTTATTAGTTGCTACTACAATTATTTTCAGTTCCTGCTATTTTCTCCCCTATTAATCCAAAAATTATATTTTTTTAAATAGGTGTAATTAATATTATATATGCATATTATTACTCCCTATTTTTTTTTTTATACTTTTTAATAACTCTACCAATTCCAATAATTATTGTGCATCTAATTATTTTCATTTATAATTATTACCTAATTAGTTGCTCCTATAATTATTCTCAAAATTCACTCTTTAGATTTTTTTTCATTTAATTATTTACCATAGTTATAAATATATATATATATATCGATTGCGCATAGCGCAAACAATATAAAATATAAGTAAAATGCCCTCTTTAATGAGAGCTTGCCATGTGCCTCATATTTATTACATTTATTTTTTAATATGTTCTTTTTAATTACCCCGCTCTTTCTCTCTTCTAACATTTGATATTCTTTATCTTCTTGATTGCCCATGTTCTCTCTTATAATTTATTTAGTTACTGTTTATACAATCTTAATTATTAATCCTTAATTTTTTTTATTTAAAAAATGCACAATGTTCATAGGTTTAAAACAATTCCATTTAAAATGGTTGGTTCATGAGTTTGAAATAATTTCACGAGCAGTCATAAAACATGAAAAAAAATGTATATGCATATATGTATGTATTATACACATTATTCTTTAAAGACAACATTGGACTTTTGTTCTTACAAAATTTCTATTTACTTGACTTTCACAAATGAACGCAATTTTTCTTATAAATTACTCATAAGTATAATATTTGTTTTTGAAATCTCATAATTAGAATATTTTATATACTACAATTTTTTTATAATTACTTTATTGATAATAAAACTTTTAAAATGTTGCATATCGCGCAAATTGCATACTTGTATATATATATATATATAGAGTACTTTTAACAAACAAAATGAAAGAGCATTATATGAAATACACTAAAGTAATTAAATGGTGGATTTTTCTCGCGATTCCATGGGGGAAGAAGAGATTCAGGTTGTTGCGATGATTCTCTGGTCTCTTTGGCTTCGTCAGAATGATTTGCTTTGGAATAATCTGTGTCTAAGTAAGGCAGCAGTGCTGAATTGTGCTCACCGGTGGCTCACACAATTGATGGCAGCTAGATCGTCGGTTCCTGTGGGCGACGTTATTTCCAATGAAGGGGAAGGAGATTTCTCTTGGTATAAGCTGGTTGGTGGGTCTATTAAACGTAATACTGACACAACAGTATTTTTAAGCTTGGGTAAAATTAGGTTCGATTTTGTTTGTCGTGATTCGGACGAGTTCTTTATAGCAGCAATTAATGGGAACATTGAAGCCGATGATGACCCATTTCTTGCCGAAGCCTTCAATATGCGAGAAGATCTAAGCTGAATCAAAGACATAAACTTTTCTCAAGTGTGTTTTGAGTCAGACTCCATACTGTTAATTGCTGCTATTCATAGGGATATTGTAGACTCTTCTCATGTAGGCATGATTATTAGTGATTGTAAAATCCTAGCACATGATATAGTTGGCTGTTCGTTTAGTTTTATTTGGAGGTCAGGCAACCAAGTGGCTCATGCGCTTACTAGAGCTTCTTGTTCTAATACTGGCTTGGAGTGTTAGGAGAATGTTCCCACTCCTTTTATCTTTGATTTGTTGGCGGTTGATTTTTACTTTTAATTTAAGCATATTTTTTCAAAAAAAAGAAAGAAAAGTAATTAAACAGAGATATCAAATTAAAGGGTGCTCACATTTAATATATAATATCTATCTATCTATCTATCTATCTACTATATAACATTATGGAGGAAGTAATAACATTAATTATTTTTCTTATACTCGTAATGGTAGTATCATTAATTATTCATTAATTTACATTTATTATATTCTTAATGCATAATAAAATAAAAATTATATATATTTTTAATTTATTATCTAGTATTATGGAGGAAGAAACATCATTTATTATACTATTTTTTAAAATAGAAAATAATAATAAACGACAATAAATAAATGGTGCTTATAATAAAGAACACTCATTTGAATTCATTAGTTTGCAGGATAACTTTTTAATCAAAGACAAAATATTAATTATTTTTTTATTTTAATTAATTAACTTGAATTCCAATATTACCCTTCTTAATAATAAGTACAAGAAAATAAATATACAATTAAATTTAGAATTAAATTAATTATAATAAATTCAAACACATATCACAAGAAATTAAAACAAAAGGATAGACACAAAATTATTCAAAATATACTCATTATGTGTACCATGTTCTCCTATAGGTGAAGCCGGAGAAAATAATTGCTAGAGATTTATCTAACTTAGAGAAGTCCCAAGCTATTATAAATAATTTAACAATGGTACCTAGTATTTGTGATATAGATATGAATATAAACGTGTATATATATTGTTTCTTTTCTAAAGTATATATGTTGTGTTTGGGTTGGGCGAGGAGGAGGGGGGAGGGAAGGAGAAATTGGTTTTATTAAGAGTGTGTTTGTGTGAAAGAGCTTCTGTATGTGCATTTGCATTTAGAATTCTCTGGTTTTATTGTTGAATTCAATTTGCGGAATTGGAACACGTAGAATTAGGAATTCTCTGGTATGATGTGCATATATACAAATCACGATCTTTGAACCCACAATCTCGTCAAATAGAGAGAAAACATCTTTTAGTAATTGATCAGTGGCAGCCCATGCCTCCTTGTCTCAGCCCCTTTTTTCCTTGCTCTTGCACAAGATCTACCAGAATTAATTTGTTTCAAGACGTATATATAAGGTACATTGTTCGTCCTTATTTTATATTATATTTGTTAGAAAATTGAAAAAAAAATATAACTTAATATGTCTGACAAAAAATTAAAAAGATACAGCTTAATATGTTTGACAGAAAATTAATTATAAGAACGTAACTTAATATGTCTGCCAGGAAATTAACTAAAAGAACGTAACTTAATATGTCTATTTGCTATTATGAAAGAATTTTGGTTCAGACATTTTGCAGCTCCCGTCTCGTATTATGTCTAGTCAGTTTGAGACATTTACGTCCTTTTTGACTTTTTGTTTTTGAATAATTGTTGTGTTTATCTTCTTGTTTGACGTTCTTGTGATATGTGTTTAAATTGGTTTGAATTTATTTTCATATATTTAATTTCGAATTTAATTGTATATTTATTTTCTTGTATTTATCTTTAAGAATGGTAGTATCGGAATTCAACTTAATTAATTAAAATAATATAATTATTAATATTTTGTCCTTAACTACAAAGTTGTCCTCTAAACTAATTAATTCATACGAATGTCCTTTAGTGTGACATTTGTCCTTTAAAAAAATCCATTTTTTTAAAATGCCTTAAAATTGATAGTTTTATTTACAGTTTTCCATAGCAAATGTGTTGTATTGTCAACCATTTATTAGATTGAAATTAATGTATTCTTGAAAATAATAGAGTAAAGTTGCAAAATTAATTTGAAACGGAGGCAATATATATTTTATTCTTTTTAAGCAAAATATTTAAGATAATTATTTGGCAAAGAGATAAGACAAACACTATTAAGATTACATGTTTGTTTTAATAGTATAAACATGTAACTTATATAATAGTGTAGGCTAGTGACCAAAAATTTAGGCTCAACCACAATGAAGAATGGTTAATAGTGAGTTCAATGTAATGATAATAGACAAAAGATTTTTGTTTATAAGATGGTTCTCTTAACCAATGGATAGTAGGTCTAGAGTACTTTCACCCTTGGGGGGGAGGGGGAGGGGGAGGGGGCGTTGTGATTTAACTTTTAAAGCTGTTTACAACGAAGAAGACAAGCTTCCACCTCTCTCCTTCTATACTAAGCTTTTATGAATTGATGATCGCAATAATTTTTCTAAGCCATCCCCTTTTATTTATATGTATAAAATTAGGGTTATCCATACTCATTAGGGTTAACAATAAAATTATCAAAGAGGGTAAGGATTGAATAACACTCTAGCACTTCTTCCCTTATCCATAACTAACGAATTTTAGAATAGTACAACTATCACGATCTAGTGTGGATCAGCACGATTCGGGTAGTAATCAGTACGATTCGGCGATATTCTCCCCACGCAATCCTTGTCCTTAATTACTACATTAATTACCATAAATTTAATTTACTCCTTTAATTTAATTGTTAGCCATTTTTCATCCTCGATCCTCCTCTTCTTATTATTTTTAATGCTACGATCCTTTCTTTCTATAAATCAAAAGTTTGAAGTATAATAATCACATTAAATTAAATGTAGTCATTTAATTGTATAATTTGATTGTTTGGTTTCTCCTACCGTTGCTTATTTATTTCCTAGAGTAACCATTAAAAATGTATTGAACATATAAACAAGACATTTATAATAAATTTGTAGGACAATTAATGTTTGTGTTAATACTCTGGATTAAATCAAATTTAAGTGTTCATAAATAGTTCAAATATAATAATATATATTTTTTAAAATTTTGACTTGATAATAATTTGTGGAACAATTATATAAAAATTAAATGATACAATACCTACACATTGGGCAGGATACAAACTAGTAATATAGTATATTGCTTCACATTGGAAACCGCTGGGAACATTTTGCGGTTACAATGAAAAAGATCATTTTTTTTTTATTTTAAATCGAATTCCTCTTTCTTTCTTTTTTATGCATTCTTTTTAATCACATTATAAATAGAAAATAATGCATGTTTTTCATGTGAATTCGTATTGAACTCAACTTAATTAGAGAGAATAAGTACGATAAGAGAAGATATAATATATTTTTGGTATGTTTGTATTTTTAATTTAAAACAAGAGAGTAATTTAGACATTCTAATTGTTTGTTTATTTTAAAATTAGTCAATAGATGGAAACCATCCAATATGAGAGGCCAAACCTACAATATGTGAAAATTTGGAGATCAAGATCAGTTTCTTCATAATTTATGGGGGCAAACTTCAAATAACTCATTTTCTTTTCTTGTTTAAATAATAGTTACAAGTTATACCCCAAAGTTTTGAATACTTTATGAACTCAGTCTCATATTTTAAAAATTCACACAAAGGTCCCTATACAAATATATAATATCACATCTTCTATGAAAGAAAATTCAAATCCAAGCTCCTCTGCCCCTGATGTTATATACAAGATTCTTTTTAAGGAAAAATAAATACGAAATTGCAATAAAAATTTGATTTGATATTTGAAGAATCAGTACTAACAATCCTTCATCTGCAATTATTTTCACTAATGATGCCAACTTGCATCGAAAGATGTTTTTGTGAACAAATATTAATTTCCATGTTACAACAAATTAAGTGCGACAAATGCGGACAGTATTACAGAAAAGTCGAATGCTAGAATGGTGGAAGCCGAATGCAGCTTCAATAGATTATTTATCAGAGAGGATAATAAGCAAACCATCTATCAACCATTGCTAAACATTCTTTTGGCTTGAATTCTGTAGCTGTGTGACCAGCACCCTATCCATCGCAAAAAAAATAAAAATAAATATACATTATTTCAATTAATGATAAATTCAATTGGACCGATAATTAATTGAGAAAGAAGAAAATTTCGAAATAAATTCTTACCTTCACAGTTGCATATATTAATGTGTACTCATTGTAAGAATGGGTTTCTGTGTATCTGCACAAAACCAATAACAATAATAATTTGAGTATATACTTTGCGTACAAGTTAATGTTTTCTAGGTATTGAAAATTAAATAATGGTTCAAAGTTTATTTAAATGTTTAGAGAAAAAACCCTGCGACTTGACCCTCGACCAACCATGGTGCCCAATTATCTTCAACTGTCAAATTTAAAGAACGTATCCATTTTTCCGTGCCCAAATGTGGAACAAGCATGTCTTGATCACCACTGTTGAAAATAAAAATTAGAAGAAGGGAAATTAGGTGAAAAAATAAATATTATTTCGTCACGACGCTTGTTTATATTCATGTATGATATATAACAATTAGCCTTATTAGTCACTAACAACTAAGCTTATAGACATTATTTTTTTCTTAATTTAAATTTGAATATGAACTATATATGCAATTGATATAAAGTTTAAGACCTGAACCTAAAAATCTTGTTTCTATTCAGTCTAAAATAAAACATCTGAATGAATTATTTTAAACATAAAATTCAAAATTAAGAGATGACCTAGCCTTTAAGACTACTAATTCCTGAATTTTATGCCCTACGGCAATGACAAATACGTTTTAGGATATTAATTACCTGAAAATTAGAGCGCGACATCTTTTTTTAGTTAAATTTCGATGATAATCCACAACACTAAGGACATCGAATGTGTAAGACAAGATTTCCTTTACAGGAAATGAGAAAGTACTGTTCGCATTGCACAACCACCATTCTTCTACTGTTCCCTGTTGGTGATCATCATGAAAATCATTAATTTGCTAATCAAAATAAAAAAAAAATATATATGTGATCATATCATACATTCAATAATATCTTTAGCTGATTAACTTAAATTACCTCGCGAACGTTAAGTGCATCTTGTACAGCTCTATCATTAGCCCAGATTGACACATACACATAATTGTAACCCTACAAAAAAGTAAAATGTACGTACTTTAATTAGTTCTATACTTTCACAAAATTCATAAACATTTATGATTATATATACATAGAGAGAGGGTTTACGTACTCGACACCATGGTCCTGGTGCTGGAACTTGAGGTCGCGAAAATGGAAGTTTTATTGGATTATCTTCAAAAGAGTTTGGATCCCATTCTTCTAACAAATTTTGTTTTCCAGTTACTTCACCACATACAGGTTCTAAAATGCATTGTATATTTATTCTTTCGATGCACTGAGAGAGATGTTAATTAATTAGTCGCTATAAAATAACTTAAGATGAGAATTATAATGCATAGTCTAAGCAAGAGATCGAAGGGTTCGATCGAGTCACCTCCTTCACTAGCTGCATATCATTTAGGCAAGGTGTATTATTAGCCGCTACTTGTATGTAGTCGCCATCGCAATTTGTTTTTATAGACTGAAAAATCAACACCATAATTTCAACGTTACAATCACATCGTTTTGATTAAATCATACAAATGATGTATGGTAATTGCTTATTTAATCATCACCTTATAGAGTTCGTCCGATAAAAGGGTTAAGCGATGAGCATAAGGAATTCTTGAATTAATGTCACTGTATTTATCTGTTAGAGGGTTGCCAATCATGTATCCCTGCTTAAAATTCGGTGAGATTGATCCAATTAATCATATCCTAAAACTACAAAAGAACAATCACATTAACAAAGTACGTCCCCTTAGATTTTGGTCCGGGTCATGAACTAGAACTCGAACTGCCCGCAATTCTAATACTCTCAGGCCTGGGGTTTTTCGCTTCCAAAGAATGTGGATTCAGCATGAAGATTTTCACAATTTTTTGTTTCATCTCAACCATGCATTAAGATTCAACAACAGCTTTATCCCTATGAAAATAGAAATCCTTCTCCCCAGAAACAGGAAAAATGACTACTTCTCCAATTCTGTTGCGGCGTATTTCTGTAAAGTGTCTAGCAATACCAGTTTTCTCACAGAATACAGAAATAAGAAACTTCTCTGACTCGAAATAATATAGAATTCAAGTGCGTACCTTAATATTAATGAGGGGATGCATTCTTGCTTCGTTACCTAGAAACACAAATAATAATAACAAGAATATTATCTAAGCGCTAGCGAATAGTAGAAACTCACTTTAATTCATAAAATGCAGACCTTAATTTAAAAATTAATGAAAAATATACTCAAAATCGAAAATGGCATTATTTCATATTTTTTGGTACCTTTGTACAATTCTTCTGTAATCATAGGAATAACTATGCCAGAATAGGAAACGCCAGTAACGTACAACCGATTGTTGGTGAACCTGGGATGATCTATAACCCACTGCATTGCATTTTTCAAAACAAAACTTTTTATACAGTTAGTTTTCACTTCTTCCGCATAATTAATAATTTTATTAAGTTGTATTTGCCACTAACTAATTAATAAGGTATCAATTTATGTCTAGGTGCTCCTGATATAGTTTCTCGAATCACATTTTCTAAACCAGGCCGAGCCAATTCAAATTGATTTTGTAAAAGTTCTGTTACAAGAGAAAAATGTTTACTTTTCAAATGATTCATATCATCAAGTGTACCCATTCCAAATTTCATTCCAATCAAATGATCCCCGGCAAGGACGTAGTCAAGAATAATTTTGAGCGCGGTGATAAAACGAAAAAGAAAAAAAATTAGATATTTGATTCATGACATTGTCATGAACACGATCACAATCCTCCATAATTAATTTTGTCTGTATACTTCATATTCATCTGCATGTATTGTCATGAACAAAGATATTTTTATAATATTCATGGCAAAATTTGTGACGAAACACAGAGTTTTCATCATTTAAGGAGTACATGCTGTGATGGAAATTTGTTTCGCCACAAATAATAGAGACAAAATTGGGTTTCAGTCAAAGAGAGAGAGATGAGTTTTAGTAAATGTTAAGTTAGCTTATTTTGATTATCCCTTCTAATTAAAACTACCTTTAGTAATACGTACTTTAGATGTATCCTTTTTAATACTTTGAATAAACTGAGGGCTAATAAAGTGGGCGAAATTTTTAGAATACTAGTAACCATACCCTAATGTTTTTACCATCATATTTTCAATTACTTTACACTGGCTCAAGCCCCCATGAAGCCTACATTGACTCCGTGCCTGATCCCCAGCTGCCAATATATCTCATGCTAACAAAATTGTATTGTTCTGGGGTATATCATGCTAGCTTCAGTCTGCAATTCATATTTAAGTGAATTTCTTGCAATTTATTCATTCAAAAAAAGATACTATACATATTTTCACCTTTCTCAAAAACTCAGTTGTATGGGCAGCTGATAATGTGTCACTGGAGTTGTACGATTGCCATGTTTTCGAGTACGAGAATCCAGTGTTAACAGGTGCATCCAAAAATATTATGTTGGCCACCTAAAATTACATATACAAGAAAATCCTTTGTAATTTTTTTTCCCAACAATTTATGGTATATAAAAATACGTTTAAATTAAGAATAAATTATATTTTCACCGAGGTCCATGAGTATGGGTTCAACTCCAATATTGGTTTGCTCCCGCTGGAATTTGCATAGTTGAAAACTAATGGACCTGCGAATACATTAGTAAAATAAATCAAGGTTACCTTGCGAAAACATCAAGGATACTACATAACAAATTAATTTATTTTTCAAAACATGACTCTATTCGAGTATTAAAGCAGAAATTTTTATTAAGAAATCTTAATGAGCTACATAAATTAATGGAGGGTACGTAGCATTCACCAATCAAATTATCCTATAAAGAGATTTAAAACTTTCCCTTTGAAACTGCTGCTGACGGGATTCGAATCCTGCCGAATCATGTAAATAATGGATAGTCTTATAGTCATATTATCTGAGTTTAGAGCTCATTAATCAAGAGTGGACAGCTAAATTTTCCCCCTTAAAGGAATGTGAGATCTCTTCCTTTTAAATGGGAATTCTTGCCACCAGGTCAGTCTATGACGAGTACATGACAATTTAAATTGATTTAGTAATCACACACACACACACACATATAACACACTTCTGTACAAAATGAGTATCAAAGTACACTAAATGTTTGTACTCTTGGCGAGTGTATAAACTATGTAATGCATTTCAATACTTATTTTCTATTCAAATTTCTATGCATATAACATTAAATGTATACATATTAGATTTGTAAGTCTATCCACCCTCAAAACAAGGAGAGTTGATTAATATTCAATTATATTTTAAGCTCCGTTTCATAGTAACATTGAAAATGAAAAGAAAAGCAACTAATTTGGGTAAGAAGATGAAAAATAAATTGAGACATGTAGTGAGTTCCTCTCCATCTCATACTCATTTTTGTGAGTAGTCCTCCATCCTTCTTTATGTTTTGTCGAAAAAAATACTTTACCACCAAATTTTTTTTCCATGGAATTAAAGAGGCAAAAAAGTAAGAGTTAATCTCACCATATCCCTCAACTATTTTTTTCATCTTTTCACCCAAATTAATTATTTTTCTTTTCATTTTTTATGTTGCTATCAAACGGAGGCTCATGGTAAAAATTTCTTTGTAAGTGAATCCACTATAATTTATTAAAATTATAATTAAGAAAAATAGAATATTTCCGAAATATCCCCATCTTCTATCTTTCACCGATATCAATAACCCTAAGAGCATCTCCAACAATTGTATATATCTTTGTTTTGTGTAAATACATACAATTTATATAAAAAAATTGTCTCCAGTAATATTTTAAAATTGAAGTTTGTGTAAAACGGTTGTATAAAATACACTCTTATTTTACAATGTCTCGTCAATTTTCTTTCTCTTCATTTTTTTTAATAAAATTTGAAAATATTGTAACTTCAAATATAATATTTGGATTTTAATGAAAACTATATATATATATTTGAAATCTACTCATCAGGACCTAAAATCAAGATCCGTTGTGACTATAAAATTATTTATAGAAAAATTCAAGAAAATAATAATAATTAATAAAAAAAAGCTTAAATTGATATTTAGCATGTGTTAAAATCTGGTTGGTTATTTCAAATTTACATAAGACTTTACAAAAGTACCATTGGAGCATATTTTTTTAAGTGTTCAATTTTTTTTTATATATTTTTTGTAAAAGTGGATTGACACATATGATTAATTTACAAGTTAGTTTTTACACTACTATTGGAGACCACTCAACAACTCACTCCATATATATGATTTTTCTTGAGTATGATTAGATAATTATAGTTTATAAATCATCGTCTTCCCATCTATTTAAATTATAATATTTGATTAAACCTGCATTCGTAACTACAAGTACGAAGATTTTCTAATCATGATTAATTAGGTCAAGTTTTTTGTAATTAGAAGTACGAAGATTTTTATAAGCATGTTCCAAAAATGAAGAAACATAAAAGGATTAGCTTGGTTTGATATTTTACAAATCATAAACCACAACGTGCAGCATGTAAATCCTCCTTTCATTCATTTTCTCAACTCTTAATTAGTTCGATTTAATAATAATTGTGTATGTTTTTAAAACTTCTTTTATGTCCAATTAAAAGTGTTTAATCTTAATTTGTATCATTTGCATTTGTTTTTCTGTGTTTAAATGAAATAAGGGTTAGGAATTTTGGTTAGTTTTGGAAGATTGCATTTTTGAGACTCTTTTATTAAATAACTAAATTAAATAAAAAATAAGAAAAGCATTTTTTTTTGTTAGTTTGACCGGATAAGTGGATAAACTAAATAGAAAATATATATATCAACTAACAATATGAATAAACTTCCAAATGATGCGGACAGAAACAAAACAAATATTAAAATTTCGTTATTTAGTCTGAAAAAGCATGTTATTAAAGATTTACTTAATTAGTCTTAACATAACAATTTTAACATGGGTGAGTGGTCCATATGTATTAATTAATTTATGTACACGCGCGCATGTGCCCTCATGTATTCCTATTGTGAATCATCAAATTAAAATATCGTCATGGCAAGTGACATTTTAGGTGTATTTTTGTATATATTTTACTGTATGATACAACGACCAAATATTTTGTTTTAAGTAATCTCAGTCTTACCTATTTCATAGAAGAAGGCACGAAGAGCAGAACAACCAGGTCCACCGGCAAGCCAAATAATGAGAGGATCAAGCTGTGGACTCCTTTCTGACTCCACAAAATAATAGAACAATTGTACATCTTCTTCTTCTCCTACTCCAATGTAACTTCACACAAAACAATTGTATGCATCTACATATAAGTTTCTTCTTTGACTTTTTCCCCAAATCTGATTTGAATTTATCGAAATTTCAAAAACTTTAAAGGGTAATTTTGTTTGTATCCACCGTATCAATCTTGCAGTTAATTCACCCTTAAATCATGGAAATTTTAAACAAAGTTTCACAATATTACCCTTTTCAAAATTAATAAGAATATCCACCAATTAAAATTAAATTATAATTTTCTCAATTTAAATTCCATTTTAATTAAGATTTCTAATCCAAATTTATTTATTTATTTTAATTATAATACATACAGAAAAACCCCAAAAACAGAGATAGGATGCTCTTCCATCATCACCATCTTCAACCACCATTAACACACCTTCACCTCATTTAACACTAAACATCATCACCTTCACCCTTCCATTTTAACCAATGCAAAACTCCACTCAACCTGCAGGTCAATCCTCACTATACCCCCATCGTTGAACAACACATACATACACCGCCACTATCATTTTTGCAGCCATGCCGCCATTGAATTCGGCCATCACATTTTTCTCCATTTTTTTGTATTGTAGTTAACTCATCCAACTATGTTTTGGGAAAATTAAAAGGAAAAGGAGTGCTAGAAAGAATACTAATGAATCTTGTAATACACAGAGAGAGAGAGAGAGAGAGAGAGAGAGAGAGAGAGAGAGAGAAAGAGAAATGAAATAAAGCTGAAGAAGAAAGGGGGAAGACCTAAATCAACTAACTCTGTCTCATGAGGCAAAACCACCTTTCAAAACAAAACTGGGAGTCCTTTGCATTCAATTTGAAGAGTTATGAACAAATAGTTCCCAATAGTTTTCATCACCGTCTTCACTACCCACTATTCAATCTTCAACCCAAAAAAAAAATAAGGGAAAAAAATCCACTAGTTGCAGAATAAAAAAGGAAAAAAAAAGAATATCTTTTGGGGTTAAAATAAAGTTCCTATCACCCGATACTTCAAAAAAAAAAAAAAACCCGTTAATAAAACTATGGGAAATTAAATACACGGCACAAAAATGATTATTTTTCTAGAGAGAACCTCCGTTTGGTTTTTTTGGATTCAGCCCCCCTAAAGCCAATAATTCTTCCTTTCAGTTTTACTTCAAGGAAGAGGAGATTTCATACGCATGCGTTTCTCTCTCTCTAAATCTTTCTTTCATAGGCCAGTCGGATGTGTGGCTGAGTTGGAGTTTGGGTTGTGCAATTATGAAAGTGGCTAATGGATGTATTTATTAATTTAGTGGATATAGAATTAAATTATTATATAAAATAATATTTATAAAATTAAATTAATAATATTTTTTGGCAATCTATCCACGCTTGCGGATTAACTTAATAAGTGTTGTGTTTGGTTTGTATTTCATGCAAGCAGTGAGGGTGCAAAGTTGTTATTGCACCAAAGCAGTGAGAGTGCAAAGTTGTTATTGCACCAAAGCAGTGAGAGTGCAAAGTTGTTGTTGCAGCAAAACAGTGCACTCGGATTAAGTGCAAAGTTGTTATTGCAGCAAAGCAGTGCACTCGGATTGACTGCAATATGTATATTGCAGTTGAGTGCAAAATCAATTTTGCACCAGGCAGAATACCCAGAATGAGGTGCAAAGTTGTTATTGCACCTGGGCGGGTAAAAGGCAAATTGCCTTGTTTTTTCACTTGGTATAAATAGAAAGGCTTATTTCTATTTTGAAAAGACTTGAAAGAGAGTTGTCTTATTAGAGTGAAAAAGAGAAAGACAAGTGCTTAGCTAGGGTTTAGCTAAGGTGAGAGGTGGTCTTTGGAGGTTTGTTTCATTGATCTAGAGTTAGGTTTATTGTGAGAGAATTGTTGTAAATTCTTGGTTAATCAATAAAATTGCTCCCTCTTGGTGGAAGACCTAAAGGTTTCCACAAAAACACGGTGTGTTCTTTCTTGCTTTATTTTGTTCTTGATTGTCATTATTATTTATCTTCCATCTATATTTGCTTGAGTTTGTGTTGGTGATTCTTGGTTTGATCTAAGATCCTATTGCTTGACGGTTTCCGTCCGCCAAGTGTTTGTGGAAATTCCCGAAAGGAATTTCTCAGGTTTATTGGTGAATTTGGGACTTGGTTATTGTTCCCACGTTCACAACAATAAGAAGTGCGGATTAACTTAACAACGCGGATTAACTACAAAATATGGTGGATAGAAACAAAATCATCCAACTTTAAATTGGTTCAAGTTCTAATTATTCATGTCAGTGTACGAATAATATGCATTTGAGCCATCAAAATTTGTTTCCAAAATGATGGACCAATTTAAGATTCCAAGTAATTACCTTTAAATATTTACGAGATGATTATACCATAATCTTTCCTTGAGTTAGATTTATTATGCTTACCCTCTCAGAGTTTTTGAAAATCACAGCGACTTCCCCAGCAGTGGCGGAGCCAGGAATAATTTTCAGGGGGTTCAAAAAAATTTTAAGCCAAATCAAACTCAATAATTATGTTTACAGACCAATTTTTAACTAAAATACTTCTCCATTCTGTTTCGTTATTTTAGAAAGTTAAAAATGATATACTAAAATTAATTATATATTTTGAAATATCTTTATCAACTCAATATTCAACCTACTATAACCAACAAACACATATATTAATCTAAATATTAATTTATTAAATAATAATATAATAAGCAAATTAACCTCAATAATCAAATTTAATATCAATATTTAACAATTTAATAAGCAAATCAAGCTCAATAATCAAATTTAATATCAATATTTAACAATCTAAGAAACAAATCAACATTAAAACCCATAATTTTTAATATTCAAATATTTAAAACAAAATGTATAAGATTATAGAAACAAATCTAACCTAAAATACCAGAACATATAAAGAATGAGGATGGAAAGATGATCTACTGCACTGCTAGTTACTACTAGCAAAAAAAAAATAGAGGATGTGTTTAAAAAAAACAGCAAAACTTTGATGAAAAATAAAAGGGAGAGAGGGGTGGACTGCTAAGGCAGTTGTGTTCTTTTAAATCACAACCTAAATCTATATTACAATCTCGTACCTTGAACTTATACAATTGTTTACACAATACACCCCCCGCCCAAAAAAGTTACCTACCTTGGCAATTCTAATCGGTAATACGCTCCCCCTGAACTTAACCCCCTAGCCCAAAACCTCCCTACATGTTCACAAAGCCCCCTACATTTTCACTACTCGCACACTAACCCTTATACTCTCTAAATTTTTTTTAAAGTCCAGGTGGGGCCATGGCCCCACCTCGCCCTCACGTGGCTCCGCCCCTGCTCTCCAATGTTTTGGAATTTTCATGTTTAATTATTACTATTTTTTATTTTTAAAAAAGGTGGTAAGCCTTTCCCTTGAACTTACAAATGACGAAAATCCACCTTTCAAACTCTCTGTTAAGACTCAAACTTGCAATATCACCCGGGTCTAAATGGGTGCCTCTTCAATTATTGGTCCTTCGAATACATTAGCAAAATTCAACACATAAAGAAGCACCCCTTTCTCATATAAGACAGGACAAATTTCATAGACAAATGTCTATATAAGGCCACTAATTAATATTAACCAAAAAAACCAAGAAGGTCAATCTAATTAATTTTGCCATATTATATTGCAAAACTCGCAGGAGGTTTGTGTAATAAATCCAAAACTAAAAAGAATACTCAATTATTTATTTGGTTTGAGTTTTTGTCCTACAAAAAAAATTTAAATTAAATTGATAAATTAATTCTCAAATTTATACAGTAGGAGTTACCTACTTACCCAGTTTCTAGCTTGAAGGGAAGTTCACCAGGATAGCCAGGTAAATTCTTGACGATAGACTGTGAGAAAATAATGTTGGGCAAAATTAAAATAAGAGAGAGACAAAATATCAGTGGAGGCATTGTGGCTGCTAGCTACTCAAGTAGTACTCTATACTAAAATTGTAGTACCACTACAATGGTCTCTTAATTTCAGTCTCCTTTTAATTTAGAAACTTGTGCAATTAGTTACATACATACATACATATATATATATATATATATATGTGAGTGTGCGTGAATAGAAAAATGTGTCTATATGATACCTGTTAGTCCACCGCGCTCCATCTAACATTCTTGATGTGATTTGATTTCGTGGCTCCACCTAACCGGAAAATTTTCATATTATAGGTATTTTGTACAATCAATGCTAAGAATATAGCTGCTAAAATAGTTTTAAAAAATTTATTCGAGACACAAACTTCTTTCAAAACCAAAACTAAGTAAATCACAGTACATATTTCTATTCGAAAATAAGAATACTTATTTTTGTTTACCTACAATACTCTTTTTAATTTCAACTTATTTTTAAAAATTATAACATATATGTATATATATGGCAAGGATCAATGCAAAATTGTCTCTACGTGGACTACGCTTTGTATTTGTGACAAATGTTAGGGAGTGTGACGCTTAACTTTGAGCCTTTTTTTTCTTAGAAGTTTACCAATTAAGCTTGTAATGGTAACTCTTTATAAACCCATATTATTTTCCACATGGTTCCTATGTGGGATACTAATAATTTCAATTCTTAACACTCTATTTTCTATTTCAAATAGCTCACTTTATGTGACAATTTCTCATTTACCTATTATTTAATTTGAGCAAATAAATGTACGATCTTAATGTACTCACGGAGAAAAACATAAATCCATAACAACCTTTCAAAACTGACCGTTTGGTTTTAATTAAAATTGCTCTCAAGATGCAAAAAATGACTATTTTTTCCAACATAATAAGTAATGGATGATATAGGGAAAGAGTGAGAAGGCGTAAGGAATTTGAACCATATCCTTGTAATATAAAAATTGTAGAATTTCTTATAATCAAAACATATTGTGACAAAAGTCCCCTATACATTGAGTAAAAATAAATATCACGAAATTATTTTTTTCAAGGAAGTCTTTAGAACACATTTTCTTATAGTTAATAAATGTTTAGAAAATAAGGATCTAGCCTCTAGTTTTGAAACATATTAGTGATTAGGATTGCCTAATTTTGAAAATTAGGGACACCTCCCTAATTCGACTTGTTGACCATAGGTTGCCATTAATTAAATTTCAGGATAAAAAATACGTCACAATGACCACTACGCCCCTGTTTTGATTTTTAGAAATTAAGTTGTGGTGTTTGCTTAATTTGAGGATTTATATTTTGTGAATGGGATTTATGATTTTTGAATTTGATAAGGAAGCTATAATTGTTACTTTATTAACTCTACTAAATTAATTAGATTAATTCAAATTTTACATTTTGTAGAAATGCTCACTGCATGTAATATTATCGTATTTATTACATTGCAAGTTTACAACTACCTTTATTTTATTTTATTTCATTTTGTCACGATCAATGTGTTGTTGCACTTCGTCAAATATGCATTTTTAATAATTATCGGAAGCTCTATTTAGACTCAAAAAGAATTAAATAATTTCACAGCTGGCTTTGTTGGTATTTTAGAATGATAAGTGCGTGAACTTCCCGTCCATCACTAGCCAATATGTATCTTAATGTTTTCTTTTTCTTTTGGTAGGAGTTCAAAATACACCTCCAATTGGTTTGATCAAATTAAACAATAAAGCCATCTTGAATGTTGATACTTAACGTTTCAAAGTTTAATTGAATTAATGTTATGAAGTTCCCATATATGGGGATATAATTATTTTTTTTGTTATATCTACTATATCTAGGGGGATATATCTGTTACGTACTATATATATACACTGATATATTCAATTATATAAATATATCTGTTGCAATAAGTTAGATATATCTGTTGTAGTTAGCATAAAGTTATATATATTTATATATATTGGATCGTTTTACATATATTTGTATCCAGATGTAATATATCTACATATATCGCTTGCATAATACAATTATGTATACAACGTTATAACGTATTAATAGATTATCTGTTTCTTGATTTAATTATATATATAATATACATCTATATGAACTATAATGAATTTAAACAATATCTCTTAACAAAGAGAATAATTGTTTCTTAATTTGAATAGATACTAAATATTATTTATATTATATATACATATAAATGAACTATAATTAAATTAAAAGTATTTGATACAAATAGATTATTTTTTTCTTGATTTGAGTAAATAATATATAAATACATATATATATATATATATTTGATAAATAATTAATTTTAAAAAAATCAGATATCAAATAAATAATATGTTTCATAGTTTGAGTAATAATTAGTACTTATGTTAATATGCATATACATATATACAATAAGTAAAATTAAAAATGAATAATATATTATCTATTAATGAACAATTTATATCTTTCTTAATAGTTTACGAAGATCTAAACAAAATTCAAAAAAACTTTAGCACCGAATATTGAAATATTAATATTCTTATTTTGAAATATACGTGATAATAGTTAATTAATAATAATATATTATGCATATTAAAAAATCATTCTATAATTAACAAAAGCTTTATTAATTCACATTACAATAATTAATATGAAAACAATAATAGATGTCCAAAACTCAAATTAAAGTTTTCCAAAATTAACAAGAAACTTAACAAATGATTTGATAACAATGAAAAGGAAAAATACAAAGAGAAAGAAAGAAAGAAAAAAAAGAACAAGAATAACCAATGGTCTATCTAACCCTAGATCAATTATGCCTTAGTTTTTAGGGAAGGATTATCCGTGGCAGGATTTTGGCCGCAAAGATCATCATTATCAGAGGTGTTAATTAATATATCTTCTGTTAGGATCGACGCCAATATAATTTCGACACCACCCTTTTACCAATCAGAATATTTCTACTACTAAGCGATGCTCACCGTAAACAATACGTATATATGATGGAGCAAGTAAAATAATAATTATGAAAGAGACACAAAAGTTACGTGGTATAGGCAAATCGCCACTAATCCACGGAGAGCCTGATTTCACTATTGAGATAATAATTGTACAATATAAGGAATACAAGATATACACTCTTTTACCTTTAACCCAAGTACACCCAATCTCATTCTAAGAAATCAAAGTTTATAATATAAACTCTCTCACCAAATAAACTCTCAATAAGAGAAACTCACTTTCTCTCCCTAGAATTTAATTTCTCTCCTTCTCTATTATTTACTTGGCTTCTCATTTGGATCCTCCATGGTCCAATATTTATAGACCACCGATGTAAGCTTGCTTGGAGATTAAGCAGTCAAAAATTGTAGGCTAGTCAAAAATTGTAAGCTAGCTTAATTACTAAGCAGCCGCCATTTTTGACCGTTCTTTTACTTCACCATTAAGCAGCCTGCCATTTCTGACCATTCTTTTGCTTCACTGTTAAGAAACCCAACAATCTCCACCTTGGCAGATAATTGCCAATCTGCTTTTGGCAATTTTCTGCCACACCAAAACACAGCTCTATGTGACTTTCTTTTTCGCCAAGTTCAAATAACACTCCACCTGATGTGGATTTCCCTAGTCTTAAATAATAAGACTCCCGTTTGTTATACACACAAACGTCTTCATTGGCCTGTTTCTCGTACCCGCTACACATTCTCCAATCAAGGAAATATTCGGTCCTAACTCCACCTTGATTCATGTCGGCCAATGCAATGCGTAGCTTTGCCAGTCAACCTTACTTGCCGACTCCGAAGGGGGACTTCATAATTACCCCTTCCCTAGTAGGAATTTCTATCTCACCATCGCCTTCTGCCTGGAAACACAACACGTGTCTTCGTTTTTGTACGATCAAACGAAACACGTTTCAAGCGCTTGATATCTTGTGCACCCCGTTTCCTTGAAGTCTAAATAAGGCGGTACAAACCGTTTCTCTCTTCTCCCTTTGCTAGGACCTTATTTCCACGTGTGATTTTCATGGCTCCACCTTCTACCAATACCCGGCAGCCTTTGGAGTCCAACTGGCTAATGGATATTATATTTTTTCGTAATTTTGGAACATACGCCACACCACCCAAAGTACGCTCCACCCCGTCAAACATTTTGATTTTCACCATTCCAACACCCATAACAGTACATTTATTACCGTTTGGCAATGTCAAAGAACTATTTACATGTTCTTTGAACGAATCAAAATATTTCTTCTTGAAGCAAATATGATTCGAAGATCCCGAATCTAATATCCAATCACTTTGAGAAAGAGAATTACATTTGGAGATTGTGAGAGCATCTCCAAAGTTTCCTTCATCTGCACATGCTATTGTTGCATTACTGGTGTCACCTTCCTTATTCAAAGGACAATACCATTTTATGTGACCCCACTGCTTGCACTTATAGCATTGCTTGCCTTTTCCACCGCCCTTTGATCTAGACCTACTGTTTTCACTAGATCCCCGACTGGCATTCCTTCCCTCTTGTTTGCCAAAGAGTGAAGCTCCCCTTTCCATCATATCTGTCTGCCACGTATTGAACTGCAATATTCCTTGCCATGGTAAAAAGAAACTTTGTCGAAATTGAACAGCACCTGTGATATGAAAAAAAAAATCTATGCACAACCTTTTTTTAATCAAACACCTTGTGCGAATCTTGAACCTCCTCTGATACCACTTGTTAGGATCGACGCCAATATAATTTCGACACCACCCTTTTACCAATCAGAATATTTCTACTACTAAGCGATGCTCACCGTAAACAATACGTATATATGATGGAGCAAGTAAAATAATAATTATGAAAGAGACACAAAAGTTACGTGGTATAGGCAAATCGCCACTAATCCACGGAGAGCCTGATTTCACTATTGAGATAATAATTGTACAATATAAGGAATACAAGATATACACTCTTTTACCTTTAACCCAAGTACACCCAATCTCATTCTAAGAAATCAAAGTTTATAATATAAACTCTCTCACCAAATAAACTCTCAATAAGAGAAACTCACTTTCTCTCCCTAGAATTTAATTTCTCTCCTTCTCTATTATTTACTTGGCTTCTCATTTGGATCCTCCATGGTCCAATATTTATAGACCACCGATGTAAGCTTGCTTGGAGATTAAGCAGTCAAAAATTGTAGGCTAGTCAAAAATTGTAAGCTAGCTTAATTACTAAGCAGCCGCCATTTTTGACCGTTCTTTTACTTCACCATTAAGCAGCCTGCCATTTCTGACCATTCTTTTGCTTCACTGTTAAGAAACCCAACATCTTCGTCAACATCATCTTCGTATTATTGCCGAAGTATCTGTCATCTTCATGATCCACTATTTCTGGTAGGATTTACATATAAATTTACTTTATACAGTTAATTGTTTATATATTGATCTATAAAGGTTCATATTTAATTAATTGTTTATTACTTTTGTTGTAAATGTTAATTAGTGGATGAAAACTCCATTTATAACTGAACAGAACAATTGAAAAATCGCCCCTGCTAGACTTTCTGTTAAGTTGTAAAATGACACAATTGCTGGACAAAACTATTGCAGAACAGACGATACAGGTATGCATCAATTCTTGACAAATTGTACCTATATAGTAATCATTGCACCTTTTGATAAAGATTAAAATTAAATTATTTTTAATTATTCATTAAATATTCACTATACACTAAATGTTTTAAAATTATTTTTGGTCTTTAAACTTTATTTGTTAGATTAAAAAATTCACTTTTTTGGTATAATAATTATTCATCTTTTTTTTAATCTATTTTTTTTTTCATATATCATAGTTAGCACACATTTTTATTTGTATTTACTTTAAGAATATCAAACAGATATACATTATTGCTGTCTTTATTGGTTAAGTCTTAATGTTACTTGATTGGTATATACATTATATCTATTATATGATAAATAACCATAATAATTTATAAGAAAAACATAAATGCAAATAACTGTTAATGCTTGTACTAGTATACAGGTATATATATATACATATTTTAATGTTAATTTACATTTTATTATAGATGTTTTATTTTAATTTTTAAAAATTATATTTAAACCAAAACATAATTATAAAGAAATCTATTATAAATAGTAATTATTTATGGTCGACTTACTAGAAATATATTCATCAATTATAATTATTGCCTTAATTAATAGGTTGGGTAATTTTGTCATAAAATTATAACATTAATTGTTGGATTATGGTTACTTAAGGTAAGAATGACTAACCACTAATTTCTAAAAGGTAGTAGTCCTAACCCAACTTTTGAAAATAGGAGTGCATTACTAGTTGCCCCATAAATGTTGTTGAAGTTAGCGAAAACGGGAAATAAAATAGTTTTGGTGCATGTGATCACGAACGTGGTGGGGCTTTGACATGGATGAACCAATAGGTATAATTTTTTGCAAGAGGAAAATGAGTAGTTGCCAACTCAAAAAAAATATAATCATTATCTAACAATACTATATCTAGCTAGATTAAGTTCCCAATAATAAGGAGAGATAACAAAGGTTAGTTGGATTATAAATCTACCTATCACATACTCAACCTAATATTGCGTATGTAGTAAGTGTTGTTAGCTAGTTCATTCATTCCCCTTGTGAAGATCATATGGGATAGTGATGAAATGAGCTCTTGGTAGATGGTTGATTTTTAAGAAGTAGGACACCTTGTTGTCAAGTGTTTGTGAACTTCTCTGGTTATTAGTCTTGCTTACTGACAACGAAAAAAGTTATGAAGCTTTACTGCGATAATTAAGCTGCAATGACATTGCAAACAATCTAATTCAGCATGATCAAACTAAACATGTTGTGGTGGATAGTCAATTTATTAAGGAGAAATTAGTTGAGAAGTTAATTGACCTTCTGTTCGTGATGTCAGAATGACAATTAAATGATGTTTTTTAAGACATGCTATTGCAGAGAAAATTTTTCATGACTTACTCAACAAGTTGACATAGGAGATATATATACTCCAACTTAAGGAGGAGTGTTGGAGTGTGTTATGTAATTGGGCGAACAGGTGTTGGGATATTAGCCATGCCTATACACTGTTAAAATTGTAATAATTTTCTGTGTATAATTGTTAGAAAATAGGTATAATAAACACATTTTCTACCATTTTTAGGGCAAATTTGTAATAAGACGTTGCACTCGGTTGTGAAAGTTCTTAATATATTCGTGTTCTCCCATATGAGTACATCAAAATCGTGTATTTATGCGCTCAAAATGGTTAAAGGGTGAATGAGAAATTGTCACCTAAAGTGAACAAGTTGAAATGGAAAAATGCAAATGAAAGTGGGAAGTCCCACATTGGAAAAATAAGAAAATTTCTATGGGTTTATAACTAAGCCCAAGTGAGTGCCTTATTGAATGATTCAAGATAAGAGGCTCTCTCTCGCGCACCAGGCACGTAGGGGGTGCAAGTCACGGGCTGAAATAAGCTTGAAACCATTGCGGCTCGTGTGTGCCCGCACCTGTGGACCGAAAAGCGAGCCTTGCGCAGGCTAAGTTTTGCACCCGATAAATTATTTCTTAATGGTAAGTTTTTGAGAAACTGATTCGGATTAATGACTATGTTAATGGTCATTATTCCCTAATTGAATTAAAAGGAGACCTTGGCTCATTCCAATTCACATACACAAAAAACTCAATCTCAAAATCTTCCTTACTCTAACTTCCATACATGTTTCATCTCTTCTCTAGACCGTAGGGTTTTAATCCGGTGGTAAGTTCATACAAATTCAGTTCGTTTAGTGTACTGGGGTGTTACTGTAACATTGAAGTATCGTTTTATCTAGGAAAACAGACACTGTTTTAGCAACCTCAAAGCACACCCGAGAGGCGCATAACTATTTTAAGGAGACTGTGGTTATCACAAGACTAAGTGACAGTTCATATACGCTTCGTATCAAATCTATTTATAAGTTTAAATTGTATAAAATTTAAATTTGTAACATAATTGTATCAGTGTAGGCACCCCAATTCGTGACTCCCGCAAGAACCTTAAAATTGTCAGAAATAACTTTTTTTGAGTCTAAGACTCACCTAAAAACACCAGAAACTGCTTTGGAAAGTTTGTGGCACAACAAACCACTCTAGCTCAGACCATCTACCATCTCCTGACACATCATTCTGTTAGGAGCATCACTTCAGTCAATTGTCGTGTGACATTGGCCAAAATGTCGTGCAACAGTTCCACTTTTGGAAGGAATATCGCGTGACAATCTCCTCGAGCAGTATAAATAGGCTAACACCCCAAGGGTAGAAGGAGAGGCTGAAACCCCAAGGAAAAGGGCTATTATCTCTAAAAATATGATTTTATAGTAGTTCAACTTATCAACCTTGAAAGGAATCTCCGAGTTTTCGATACTTGACGTCTTGGATCTCAAAGTCGAATTCTCGACTGTATCTGGAAAGGAAAAGTTTATATTCACCGGATCATCTTCGGTCATATTATATTTTTTCTCTCTTTTATCTTATTTATATCGTTGGAAAGGTAACTGAAATCCCTTCTAGTAATTAAATAAGATATCTGCATACTGATTTTATTGTATTTTATTTAGTAGCAGTAGATTTGTTTAAATCTCAATTAAGTTTATTATATATGCATAATTTTTTATTTTATCGGAAGTACTATAAGTGAGTAGAGAGTTGGCTTGCTTGGGCCAACATAAATCGAGAGCATTTACTTTTACTATTCTCGTCTTAAGTTATTTACTAGGTAGACTTGTTATATATGTTGTTTTGTTCACTTGCATTTAGAAATAGAAAATAGGACTTTTTCCTATATTGAAGCAAATAAAACAACGGAATCTGTTCTGACGTTTTAGACTCCCAAACACGGGATTGAGACTCGGGGGTCGCATTTGAGGATTCTCACAATCGGTATGCACCGTTAATGGGCAATACAGATACGCATAATGGTAAACATAATTTAGGTTAAGTCATTTATTACTTGTATAAATACTTATTGTAACAATTCATTAATATAAGATTTTCTCATTTACTTAAAATAATCCAATCCTTTTTACTTCCTTTCTACATCTTTTGCAAATTAAAAATACATACATGCATACCTAGCCTATTCACCTTTTCCAACGGTCTAGATTTGATGGCAATGGTGGGGATCTGCTGGTGGTGTAGAGAGAAATAGTAGGTTTGATGTTGGTAGGGATGAAAGAGAAAGGTGGAGGGTTTATAGAAAGAGAGGGATCGAGAATGGAGATGGTGTTGGGGATAAGAGAGAAAAGGGGAGGGTTTAAAGAGAGAAAGATGTGGAGCTGGAGCCGGTGGATCGAGGTGTCACGAAATAGGTTTTTCTCTTCCTCTTTTTTTTTTCCTTTTATATTTTTTTCAACTTTTTTCTAATTAAAATAATTTTAATTTGAAATAAACAAAAATACTCTTCATTATGTCCAACTTGATTGAAAAATTAGATCGAATGGCCAAAGTGAGACTCACTAAATAGTTTAAATGCCTAAATAAAGCACTTTAAAATTTATGGGCCAAAGTGAAACTTAACAAATAGTTTGAGGGCTATTAGGGTAGTATATTCAAAGATTTGAAATTTTAACTCTTTTTAGGCATTTCAGAATAATTGATATAAGAGTCTACCATTTCTTTATGTTTATTAAATAAAATAAATTAATAATTTATATTAATTTAAGGCAGAGAGAATAATTAATACGCAATTTACTAAAGGGTGTAGGTAAAAACACCCTTAAAAATCAATTTTAACACCTAACTTTCTTTTTCTAAAAAGGAAATCATTTAATTACACATTTTTGAAGGTACCCAAATCTTTTATCTTTTTTTTCTATTAATCCTCACCGCTAATTCTCACATTCTGGCCATTTATCCTCTCTCTCATTATTTCTTTCGCAGCTTCCTATGGCACCATGTCATTTTACATCCATGTATTCTTTTTTAGCACACACACTCACACACGAATATATATATATATATATCTATATATGATGCCAAGTATATAATTTGAGAAATTTCTACCATTTATGTATGCAATTTCAAATATGGGTGCTTGTAGTGGTTATATAAATATATATATATATATATATACCTACACATACATGTCTGCTACCATATATCGTTTGATTTCTGCCATGTATCTGTTCAATTTTATTCTTAGGTTGAGTTGGTATAACTAGCTGAATACGTTGAACTTAAATTTGAGTTTATAATAATACGGTTACAAACAAGATCAAATTTTCGGATACTTTAATTCTTAATTGCAAGTGTTTTCAAATAGAAACTTTAATTAAAGAGATTAATTTTATAAGTTTACTGAAACAATACTGAAATAAATGGATATAAAGTTGTATCCTTTCTTAAATTAAATTCCTTGAGCAAAAAATAGTTTTTTTCATAAAAAAATATCATATTATTTCTTAGCATGCAATTTTTCCAGTAGTTAATTACCATGAGGATATTGAATTTGTGCTTGTTTCAGTGACATGATTTTAATTCTATAATTGAGATAAAAATTGTGCATTTGTATAACTTGTAGTGACAATCTTTTTGTGGTTGTAGACTTTTGCATGTGTCAAAAGTAAAGTTTTTGTAGGCATAGTTATATTATAGTGCTCTAACTATTAAGGGTGCTCTTGTAAAATTAAACTTTATTTGTGGGGGCATAAAAAATGAGTGTAAAATCTATTTTTTTAGTGTGTTTTTACCGGCACCCTTTACTAAAATATACTAGTCATAACACAAAATTAGTTATACATCTATATAATAAGAGAGTACTCAGCTTCCAGTCCACCTTAATTTGGCAAGGTTTGAATGAAAGCTTCTTCTTCTTGTTGTTGTCTTGTTGTACCACAGCTACTCTATCCTTTGAAATGGACAAAAATAGAGAAGTTTAGTTGTAATCAATTTATCAATCAAGGTATACTGTTTTGATTTTTAAAACAAGTTTGTTCTAAATTTTATACTAAACTCATGCACGTAACTGATCTTTAATTTATAATGTCAAATTTGACTGCGAAAGTAAAAAATGCAGCCCACAGCTTCTCGTTATTTGGAGTATACTTTTATTATAATGTTACTGGTGCAAACAATAAAGAAATTTATAGTAAACAATTAAATTAAATGGAGATTTAAGTGTCATTTTTACTACAAAAAAACTCCCCACCCTAATGAGATTTGAACTTGAAACCTCCTGGATTTGAATGAACGTCTTTACTATTAAGTTAATCTACTCGCTCACATAATTTATAATTTGAATTACTGGTAAATCACACATATTCACAAATATTTCATCGTACGTACAAATCACTGCATCACATTTAAAAACTCTGTTTAACAAAAATATAAAATTGTGAAGCAAAAATTAGCTGCAAACTAAAATATTTTGTGTTTTGGGATGAACCCTGTCAATTGACCTCCTACAACTATGGTTCGCAAGTATTTTCAACCGCTAAACTCAAAGAATATATCTATTTTGTGTCCCTAAGTATGGAACAACTAGGTCATGATCGCCGGTGTTAGAATCAAAATTGAGTGAAATTTAATTGTATTGATTAATTGTTAAGTAAATTAGTTTTAGAAATATTAAGTTTGCATTAATTTGGACATTTACAAATATATTCTTGAAATAATTAAATGTACGTACATGCATATATTAGAGGATAAGTGTTAGGATTCCTGAAAATTAGAGTTCTACATTTTTTTAGTGGTAAGATTTCGATGACAATCGGCACTGTTTTGAACATTGAATGCATAAGTTGTGCTCGCGTTTTCTTTGAACCAGTAAAACAGGTTGGAATTGCATCTCAGTCACTCTGTTATTGTTCCCTGAAAAAGTTCATCATAAAATGGCGTTAAAAGTTTGTACATCATAAAAAAGAAAAATTAACATAATTTTGCATAATGACATACAAGGAATTAATGTATACAAACAAATATTTATAAAACCTTCTTCAAAGGAAAATAGCTAAATCCTTCTTTTACACTAAGATCGAATGACCTCCCCTCTCGAGGGGGAAATGACTGAATATTTGAACAAGAAATTCAATTCACAAGTGCGTGCCACAGGTGTAAGGTTTTAACTTGAAATGACTCATTACTATATGGCGACTCTCCTCTAGTTTTACAATTTTTTTATGTGAGATCAATGGTTTGAGCCAATCATTCTCAACAATAATCTTCTTGCTAAGTGGTATAACTAATAATAAAATTGTCCGGTGATAATCTTCACCGAATTTAATTAAAACTTTCAAATATTAATTTATCCTAAAAAGATTGAGGAAGGCCTTTCTTAACTATAGGGTACTGAGTGTCGTCCTCTAAAAAGCATAATTGTACATGTGTATATATATATATTCCTTCTGTCTTATCTAAGAATCATGTTAGTCTTTGATCATACTCTATAGTTTAATACAAAATTTGTTTTATATATATATATAGAATTAAGTTATAAAAAAGGATTATATTTTATTATATCTTGATTATATTTTAAAAATAAAAATACATAAATTTATAGTTAAAGAGATATAAAAAATTATATAATAAACTCTCAATTTAAAACGCGGAGCATATTTTATTTTATTTTGGAGAGAAAGACAAAAGGCCATGGTTTGGAAAGTATAGGATTGTCTTCAAGAGAGTTACCATCGTAATCCTATTTATTCAAATATGGTTTGTTGGTCACTTCTCCACAATAAGGCTCTAGAATTTGGGGGAAATCTCTATGTGCACTTTTATTACATCAAATTGTTAGCTAGATCAATATGAAATGTGTATATGTAAAAAATTAGTACATAAAATAATATTTCAATTACTGAATTCGTCAACTAACTAATCTTATATTTTTTTTTAAACTAACTTGTTGCTTGTATAATATTATGTGCAATTTAATTACGTCAAATTCTTAGATTGATCAATTCAAATGTTTATATATAAAGGGTGTCAGCACACAAAATACCTCCGCCCTAGCTAGTTACATTAGAAGTCAATAAGTAAATTATTTTAACTATTTTTTTGTCAGGTCTCAATTTTTAATCAATCAAATATATTTTATTTATTAAATTTTTTGTGTACTATTATACGTCTAGATCTACTCTATAAATAATTTATTTTTTTAATACAAACTCCCGATAGTTTGCAGAGAAGAGTGAGAAGAAATGATAATCGAACATGAACACACTTTCAATTACTTAAGTTTAAATTAAAATACACTCTAAATAAATCTTGCTCACCTTGGCCACGGTTTGAAGATCAATTTTACTGGAAGCATCGGTGGACCAATTTTGTGTAATCTACCTGACAATTTGCTTTGGTTGACTAAAAAGTTCAAAATTAAAATGTTACATCAATAGGAATATAAAACAATTATTATTGCACTAAACAAAAAACACAACAAAAATATTTTATATTTACACATATATTTACCTCAAAAATTTCATCAGACAGAATTGCCAGTTTGTGAGCAAAGTCGATTATTGCATTATAATATGTACCCCGTTCCCCATTCGAATACATTAATTTAATTAGATTCAAAAATATTATACACATTTGCAGATGACTTCAAATAAATTAAAAAATAATTAACACTACTCGCACGTGTAGAAGTGTACCCACAGAAATATTTTCCGCTGAATTCATTTGACGATGTATCACTTTATATAAAAAGACAATATTGTTTCTGCATATTGTACCTTGATATTAATTTATTCGTGGATCATGTCCAACTTCTTTAGCTACAAAAGAGAAAAGTCGAAATGAATATTTTCAGCTTTGGAATAAGTGTGGCGGTCCACTACGCCTTTATTTAGTATGTAACAGAAACACTTTCTCTACCGATTAACTATAATTTGATCTGTTGATTTTAAAACTGATATTTTAAATGACAAACATTAATTTGAAGTGATTCTTGTCAGTTGTAACTTAAAGGAGCTGTATCCTTATATTCTTCTTCTTATTTTTCTGTTTTAATTTGCTAGTTGATAAAACAAAATATAAGTAAAGTGCACCAGCATATATATTCTGAGCAATTATAGGAACAATTATTCCTGTAGAACTACCAAATATGTTCAATGGATTGTTGGAAAATTTTGGGTTGTATCTAAACCACTGCATCAAATCACCAAAAAAAATTAAATAAAACAGAACAAAAACAAATAATTATGAAGAGAATTAACAAACACGCACCTTCGTTCTTAAGCGAAGTGTTCATTTCTTTTTGCCAGTTTTTGAATTCATATTGTAAGTAGTATTAAACTGAAATTTTGTAAAAGTTGTTCTTACTCTTCTTAATTAAAAATTCATAAGTTTGCATTGCTGATAGTGTATCACTGTTAGTTGAAGTTTTTGAAGTTTTTGCATAGGAAAATCCAGTGCCAAAAAGTTGATCCAAAAATATTATACTGACCACCTACAAAACGTTATAATCCACTAATTGGATTTTTATTTATTGATTTACAAAGTATCTTTTTATAAACTTAGTTATAAGATGAAGATTGCCCAGTTTTGATCGAGTTCAAAAAGAAGCTAGATTGCCCAGATAGCCTGGTAATTTCTTGATGATCACTGAATGTGATGTTATAAATTGTCATAGGAATGGCACAATAATATTCATGAGCCTCAACAGCATTGGAGTGCTTATCATCTTTCTCTTGCACTTGATATCCATGAGGAGACTAATTTGGAAGTTGATGATTAATTAGCAGCTAATCGTAATTATGTGGAGACTTTTTGAGTAGTACTGCTTAAAGAAGCTAACATAGCATGAGATTTATTGACTATATAATTTCTTCTAAGCCAATGGTTTAAATAATTATTTAATTAATTAGGATTAGTTTAATTGCTCCCACATTCTCATATGATCTTACAAATCAAGATTTGTTAATTCCATCTATAAGCACACATAAGATATATATTCTTCTAATTATATTGGTTATTCAGAGGCAAATTTAGTCGTTAATTAGCATTTAATTTGTAAAAAAATAAAATAAAATAAAGACCCACACGTTTTTCCTTTAAACTACCAATATATTTGAAAGACACACACATTCATCCTCAACACCAAACCACCCCCCACCCAAAAAATAAAAAATACCAATATCATAAATTAGTTCTAGTTACAACACTGTGCCGAGTACAAGACATGTGCCCATTATTACAAAATAAACTAAATGGAAGAACTGATCGAATTAATTAATTAAAGATACACTTAATTATATTGTTTAATCATAGAGGGTAATAAGCAAACCATCTATCAACCATTTCCAGACATTCTTTAGGCTTGAACTCTGAAGCTGTGTGACCTGCACCCTATATATGCAGTAGTACAAACAAAAAAAAGTTAAAAATGACATTTAATTTAAGGACAGTCACTAATTACTTGAGAAAATAACTAAAGCTACACATATTGTCAAAGCAATTATAATTTTTCTAACGTATAGATCGAATGGGTTATAATTTCTTGCCTTTACAGTTGCATATGTCAATTCGTAATTGTTGTGAGAATACCTAACTGTGTACCTGTACAAAATCAACAATGTATAAGATTGAGTTGTATTTTCAACTAATTAAAATGATTTAATTAAAATTAATTTAAAGTACGTAGCTAAGATATATAATAATTACTAAGATAATAATATTTTTTTTCTGTTTAATTACAAGAATAGAGACCGATATTTATTTACCCTGCATTTTGACCGCCAACAAGCCATTGTTCCCAACTACTTTCAACTTTCAAATTCAAAGAGCGTATCCATTTTTCTGTGCCCAAATGTGGAACTAGCATGTCATGATCACCACTGTCAAAAGGGGACAAAAAAAGTTACATTTTCTTAATTTATAAAGAATTTTTTACTAGATGAATAAAATAAAAAAATATATTGACCCCGATCGACGATCAATATATACAGATAAAATTTCACTTGGGGCTGTTAGATAAAATATTTGTAAGTAGGGATTTTGGTGATATAGGAAACAATTGTCACTATAGTTTAGTCGATCAGGCCTTCTGTAATTAGAAAAACAGCCATAAAATTAAATAATTTCACCTTTTATAACCAGTTGTCTAAATGACATCAAATTAATGTAGAAAGGCGTCATAAAAATTAAAATTCTTGTGGTGCTCCTCAATGCACCAAAGTGTAATTTTTCCTGCTTAATATATATTTATAACAACGTTTTTCCTTTTAATCAATTTAATGAGTCCTTACTGCAAGGAGTATCATGTATTTTTTGATCCTTCTCTCGATATGACAAATTTAAAAGAATTTTCTTGTTTTTTTTTAAAGTGTATTTACCTGAAAATTAGAGCTCGACAAATTTTATTGGTCAGATTTCGATGGTAGCCTACACTAGAATGGACATCAAATGTGTAACAAGTGCTTGCATTTTCACCAAAGGTGTAATAAATGCTCTGATTGCATAGTACCCATTCCTTTATTGTTCCCTGAAATTTATCATGAATCGATTATTTTGATGTAATTATGAAAATATTTCAAGTACAATAATTTGATAACATTTAATTTCATTACCTCACGAACACGGAGAGCTTCTTGGACCGCTTTGTCATTAGCCCAAATGGAGGCATACAAATAATTATATTTCTAAAGAAAAAACAATAGAAATACTAAAATTAGTAATTTTGTTTTACGTTATTATATACATATATTGTGCCTACAAAATTGTATATACAATGACAAGAGCCTTACTCGACACCATGGTTCTGGAATCCGAGATGCTGATGGGTGGAGATTTATCGGATTCTGTTCAAGAGGGCTTTCATCCCATTTTAACAAACTTCGTTTTGTAGTCAGTGTACCACATGCAGGTTCTAATATTTGTTGTAAATTTATTTTGTCCGTACACTATATAAAACATCAGTTAAATCATTAGTTATTGCTTATAGTAATTTTCACGATGTATTATGACAAAAATTATGATTTTAATTTGTTCGTTATTCACCTTGTCTACTACTTGTAGATCATTTACGCATTGTGAGTTTTTACGAGCGGCGTATACGTAGTCACCGTTACAACTTGCTTTTGTTGACTGAAAAAAATTCAAAATAATCACAAATTTTTACGGTAATATCCTTCTAATCAAACATAATAAATTAGATATATGAATTGAAGATTACCTCATAGAGTTCATCAGACAAAAGTGTCAAGCGATGAGCAAATGGAACTCTTGAATTAATGTCATTAACCTTATCTGTTAGAGGGTTGCCAATCATGTACCCCTACATATATATATGTTCAATTCAAAAACAAATTAAATACTCAATCAAAACTTAATTACAAATATTAATTAGCAGATCACAGATATATCAAAATATATAAGATATAATTGCGTACTTTAATGTTAATTAGTGGCTCTTTTTTGGCTTCATTTCCTGTAAAACAAATCAAAAATAATAATTTAAGCTAATTAATTAAACAAAATACTCCCAATGATTCAAAATTTTAATTTTCCATAATCGGTACGTATAAGCTAGATTAACTGTAACAAAGTTTCGAATTGAAGTGGCCTTGTCAATGAACGTAAATAATAAGTACCGTTGTATATCTCTTCAGTAATGATCGGAATAATTATGCCACAATATGATATTCCAGTAACGTATAGTCGATTGCTAATAAAATTGGGGTGATCTCTGAGCCACTGCATCACAAGGGAGTAAAACTAAGAAATTAAACTTCGATCTACCTAAATAATTATTTTTCCATTCATTGAAGTATGCATTAGAAGTTTATTGATCGATGATCATTTTATCAATAATATCTATACTCGTGCAAAAGAGTAATGTTACATAGAGTTAGGTTATAAAGAGAGATTTCTTTTCTTTAACCAAAAGAAGCAATGATCATTTGGAGGGGTAATTGAATGATTTTTTTAAAAAATTTTTGTAGAAATGATCTATATTAAGAGTAGATCACCTCCACCAAATTTCATAAAAAAAAAAATTCAACCTAGAAGCGGGTGAGATGATCATCAAAAAATATAACGGCCAAAAATGTAATATATATCAATTTTTTGAAACAACCACTTCTAAGTTGAATTTTTCTATGAATTTTTTGGGAGGTGATCTAATCATTATATAGATCATCTAGCTCTACAAATTTTCAAAAAGAAATTCACCAGTTTATCCCCCCAAGTTGGCATCCCTTCTTTTCATTAATTAAATTCCCTCTTTATAGCCTAACATATATATATATATATATTGTAATGACCTAATATCCCACATCGATAGTGCAATGGAAAAGTCCTTAGTATATATGTGAATACAATGACACTAACTTACAACTTGGACTACCCATTTTAGGTGAAAACTCGAGTGGTTATGTATAGTGTTATAGCGAATTCAAGATCACTACCATGTGATGGGCTAGCTAAAGTTTGAGTGTTTTCTCACTTTTGTTCTTAAAGTCATTCGTTTCCTTTTGGTCCTCAAAGTTTGGCCGTTCCTACTTTTATCCAAAATTAGATGACTCGTCAATTTTTTGAAAAAATCTACTTTTTGAATGGAATATTCATCAATCCATGGCCACATGGATTTTCTGTGAAAGCAATTCACGGGTCGGGATCCAATTTTGGATGAAAATGAGATGCAACTAACATTTTGAGGATCAAAATGAAACGAATGGAATTTTAATAACTGAATTATTAAGAAGACAGGTAAACGTACTTAATTTAAAGGGGTAAAGGGTCAATTATTCAAATTATAGTGCAAACATGCATTTGTTAATTTATAATTTATGAAGATCGTTCTGACGCAAAAATGAATGCAAATATATTGCAGCCCAAATGCTGCTACATAAATTCGTCAACTAACTTGACCAGTCTAACATTACTCGATGCAGAACATGCTTATGTATACATACATATAATAGATATGTTTACATTACCTTCCTCAGAAATTCAGAAGTTTGTGTCGCTGATAGCGTATCACTACTAAAATAATCTTCTGAAGTTTTTCCGTAAGAGTATCCGGTGCCAATAGGTGCATCTAAAAAGATTATGCTAGCGACCTACAAAATAAAAATTAGGCAAAAAAATAGATTTTATTTTTATTTGTCTTTATATACAACAATTTTGTCCCATAGTTTTCAGTCCAATTAAAATAGAATGAAAATAATTTCGACCTTTGTCCATGAGTACGGGTTCAACTCCAACACCGGCTTGTTCCCGTTGGATTTTTCATAGTTAAAGATCAGCGGACCTATGCAGAAATATAGCAGTAAATAGTAATGTTACACACGTCATTATTTTAACAACAAAAAAATGGAACAAATTTATGGGTTAAAATTTTTATGCTCAGCTACGTGGGGGTGTTTTTAATTTATGTAGGGGTAGAAATTAGAAAACTTAAACCCAAAATGAATTTGAAAGTTCAGTTTCGATTTTTAAATCTTTCAAACCCAAATTCGAACCAAACTTTTTAGTTTGGTTTTTTTTTGTTTTAATATTTTTTTTAAAATAAATAAAATGCAAGGCACACTTATTCTGGTGACAAAAATAATTACTTTATACTTGCACATACTTATGTTAGACACAAAAAACATTAACTCTTACACTTATAATATGGCTTGAATATTCATAATAGTTCAAAGAGTCAGGTTCTCATTAGAGCTTATAAATTTTAAGAACATAAAATTTTAGATAGTGAAATAATATTATTTTCGAAGCATACATGCAATGATTTGGTTCGGTTTAATTCGGTTCGGTTTTGCAATGTCATGCCCCAAACCTGAATCAAACATGTTCAGTTTTGATTAGGTTTCTTTGTTTCGATTCAATTTTTTCAATTTGATTTTTAACAGATTGGTTCGACTTAGTTCGGTCGTTCAATTTTCAGGTTTCCACAACACCCCTACACTCAAGGACATAACTAATATGGGGTTAGTGGGGGCTTAAGCACCCACTTGGATTTCCATTTGTTTTTTTTCCTTTTGTAGGTATAGTATTTTTTTCTTATAGGGACCTTTGTGTAAACTTTGAAAGAATGAGGGTAGGCTTGCAAATTTTGAAAACCTTGGCGTTCAGTTGCAAGTATTGTTATGTGAAAGAATAAATATATGGAGCCGGGTCTACTTAAGCCCCCAACTTTAAAAAGCACCGTTTAATTCCTTAAGCTTTTGACTAAGTTCAACTTTAGCCCTTCCTTCCACTTTAGCAGTTAAAGTTGATGGAAATTGGTAACATTCACCACACGTGACGATTTTAAAGAGTATTTTTTTATTCAACTACTAAAATCTAACATGTTATTGTGTGTGTATATATATATTTATGATGTTTTATCGTTACTTGTAATGACTTTTTTTTCTTAATTCCAGTTAAACCTCACTAAAGGGAAATCCTAACTACGTCACAGAATACATTTACCAATATTAGTATTTCTATTTTTTTTAGTCTTCCTTTAATCAAGGACGGATCCAGAAATCTTCCGAGAGGTGGACTAACGCTTAGCAAAGGTGTGGGCTTATATTATTTTTGTTTTTTTAACAAGTTCTAGTGAGTTTTTAAAATTTTATCATAGGCTGAAACCCACCCTATTCCCCCTTAGGTCCGCCGCCGCCTTCAACTCATGTATTGAGGTTTTATACTTGCAGAAAATAAATTGTTACTGGCAATAGTAATTCAGTATATATGAATCTTTTCTAGCTGGTTATGGAAATAACAGGTTCTTGATTATTTTCTAACCGTTTTCATAGAAAAAGGCACGAAGAGTAGAACAACCGGGGCCTCCGGCAAGCCAGATCAAGAGAGGGTCATATTTCGGACTCCTTTCTGACTCAACAAAGTAGTAGAACAGCTGCACATCTTCTTTTTCTCCTACTCCAATGTACCTTCACGCACAAAAACAATCAAATACATAGTACAATGAGGCTCTAAAACAGACTGAACTTCGCTTTTAGTTTACATGGACAAACTATACAGTTAAGACTCTCAACCAAACAGCTACTCAATTTTAGTTTACATATACACAAACAATACAGTGAAGCTCTCAGATGAAATCATACCAACTTTGCACGATGAAAATGTGATAACTAAATACGTTGGCAACAAAAAAAATCCTCAGAAAAACATTTTATGTACGTACCCAGTTTCAAGTTTGAATGGGAGCTCGCCGGGATACCCAGGTAGTGTCCTGATGATTGATTGTGAGTAGATAATGTGAGAAGAAAGAAAGAGAAGAACGAGACGCACGAGCAATATTGGATGCATGTCAATTATCTTCAATATTCTCTTAAGCGTTCACAATAAATAAATAATTTTTTGGTATGTACTAAATCTTAGCAATATTTGCGACGATCACTCGCTCCATCTTTATACTTTCAAGTTTCAACTAACATACATCAAACATTGAAACTTCAACCACCCGTAATTATTTTATGTATTTAAGTTCCAACGTACGTACATCATGTGCGTCTTGAAGAATTTTGTTAAGTAACAACTATGTGTGGTCAAAATGCATTTGAAAAACATTTCTTGGGTTAAGTAACAACTATTATGAAAAATATATTTGAGCCACAAGCTCTTTTCATAATTTGACACTAGTATAAATAATTGTTTTTTCAAAAAAATAAATTAAGTAATGTCAATTATACACACCCGTCTAAATTTATCCTAAATCTAACTTATTTCACTCAATATTCTAAATATTCAGTGGGGCCCCTAGACCCCATAAAATTGTATGCCATGCCCCTGATATAATTAGTACATTCAATCTTAGCGTGTGATATCTCTTCTTATTCACTTTCTACCTCATCAACCTTTTTTCAAAAAAAGAAAAAACATTAAATTGTCATTACTTAAAATTCAAAAATCAAATTTTAGTAAATTAATTTTACATTTTTAAAATTTACTAATCGATATATATAAAATATGATTCATTATAAATATAAATTTGTAAAAAAAATTTCATGAAGCCGGGTGTACCTCATTGGTCATTTGAAGCTTTATACAAGACGCAGAGATTGAATATACACTTCAACTTTACTAGCTTCAACGTAGTTCTTTCCTACTTGGTTATATGTTTTTATTTGTTTCACCGCATCAATTGGCACAAGTATACCCGAGCTTTATACATGCATATCTCTACACATATATACAAATGCATATTACGCACACAGAAAACTAGTGTAACGAACGGTTATTTTGTGTGGCGATGAATTGAAGAGAGTTGTTGGGGCTGATTTTAGCCTTTTTTTTATTTGCGGTGTATTGTTACACATTATTATTTTACTATTTATTTTTCTATTTAACCATATCGCCCACTACGGATAATACCTAGTAAATAAATAAAATACTCACCTTATTATGTTTTTTTCTAAGCCATGGGTGTTATGTGTAAATATATGAACATCTTTTTAAAAACCAATAGTCCATAATATTATTAAAGACAGAGAGAGATGAGGTTAAAGGTTCAAAATCCATTGGTATAATTTAAATAGAAGAAAATAAACTAAACTAAAGATTTTTTTAAGAGCATCCATTATAATGGGTATATATAAAGTAAATGATAGTTTTACTACGAA
The DNA here is from genome assembly GCA_021464415.1 of Lonicera japonica. Taxonomy (NCBI): domain Eukaryota; kingdom Viridiplantae; phylum Streptophyta; class Magnoliopsida; order Dipsacales; family Caprifoliaceae; genus Lonicera; species Lonicera japonica. The sequence goes on from CM038471.1 coordinate 43,770,284, forward strand.
GAAACACACTTTAACAAAATATGAAAGAGGGAGAAGGCGAACCTTTGTAATGCCGAATCTTAAAACGAATTCGCTTAAATCAATGTTCTGGATTTAGCATTTAGCTAGATATACAATCTACGCCCCCCCCCCCCCCCCCCCCCCCCCCCCCCCCAACACCGACATAAACCAAAAATAAATTGTTACTGCTATTATTTGTGGAAAAGAAATATTAGATATAACGTGTTGTACGACAATAAATAAATGGCATAATTATTGTAATTATCTATGAAAATCATTGGGTCACAACCTTTGGGACCGACAGTCCCATAAATTGTGGAAGCTTTAGTGAAAAGGAAAACAAAAAATTAGTACGGTCCGTACGTTGGTCCCAATCACTAAACCGAAATCTTAGCAAAATATGGTCCCATATATGAGATATCATAGTGCTAGAATGAAAATGATTTTAGTCCTTTCGATTTTGAAACGAACTCAACCACTAGCTTGAATTTGAAAAAAAAAAAAAAAAAAACTAGGATATTTTTTTTTTAAAGAAAGAAAGAGATATCATTACTTTATTTTGCTTAACTCATCCTTTTTTTTGGTGATGGGCGTATTGGTACTGTGCTTCAAGGAGGCATACCAGTACGCAAAGTGATAGAGTTTTAAAGTTGGTGTTGACAAGTTGCATATCGATATTAATGGCTAGTTTAACTGTGATATCCACTACGGATAATACCTAGTAAATAAATAAAATACTCACAATATTATGCTTTTTCCCTTTTCTTCTCTATGCCATAGATTTTATACGTGTAAATATATAAACATCTCTTTAAAAATCAATAGCCCATAATATTATAAAAGACCAAGATAGAAGATGTTAGAGGTTCAAAATCCATCAGTATAATTCAAATGAAAAAAAGATAAAGTAAACATTTTTTTAGAGCATCCATTATAATGGATATTTATGAAGTAAGTACTAGTTTTACTATGAAGAAAAACACTAAAACAAAATATGACAAAAGAACAAGGCAGGGGCGGACCCAGGATTTTTCGATGGGGTGGGCTGAATTAACACAAAAATTTATGACAATTTTTTAAGCAAAAAATTTATTCCTACAGTGAATTTTTTTTAAAATAAAAATAATATAGTTAAATGTAAATCTTTTTTATGGAAGAAAATTAGTATTCATAAAAATTATATTGAGAGAGAGAGGGGCTCTAGTTTGACAACAACACAAAACTTTTTAATTTATTTGGTTTTTTGTGGGCTAATTGTGGGCTGGGGTGGGTTGGACTGGGCTAATTGTGGGCAGGGGTGGGCTGGACTAAGGAATTTATTGGTCTAATAGTATCTTTTTTATATAACTAGTGGGGAAAAAAAATTCTTGGGCTGGGCTGGAGCCCTCTGGGCCAGGGCCCCGTTCCGCCCCTGGAACAAGGCCAACCTTTTTAATGCTGAATATTAATACGAATTCCCTTAAATTAATGTTCTGGATTTAGCTAGATATTGAACATGTTGTTACCGCTATTATTTATGAAAAAATTAGATATAATGTTACGAGCATAGTTTTTAGGATTTTAAATTATGTGTTTTTATACATTTTGGGATAATAATTAAATGTAGTGGTTGCCTTGTTTTAAGAGATTAATTAGAGATAGTATGTAATTAGGTTATTAGTGCTTAAAATAGAGAGTTCATAATTTAACTTTAACTTTAATGGAGGACCGGTTTGTCTTGAATTTAATCACTTTTGAAAATTATGCTCCTTCAAAGCGGGCTTTCTCTCTTATTCTTATTTTTTATTTTTACAAATAAAACCATAACATATGTATTGTTTGACAATAAATAAATGGCATAATTAGTGTAAATATCTGTGAAAATCGTTGGGTCTCATCTTTTTGGAGACAGTCCCATAAATTCTGAAATTTTAGTGAATAGGAAAACAAAAGATTAGAATGGTCCGTTGGTCCCAAATCCCAATCACTGCCTCAAAATCATAGCAAAAGGTGGTCCCATATATGAGATATTATAGTACTAGAACGATTTGAGTCTTTTTGAATTTGAAACGACCTCAACCACTAGCTTGAATTGAAAAAAAAAAAAACATTTGGGTAATTTTTTCGGGATATTAAAAAGAGACAACTGCGTATAAGGGTTTATTTTAATAATAATATAATTATAAAAGTCAATTATAAATTTGTATAATAAATTAAGGATACTGTAGTAAAAAGACAATAATGCCCCTTATTTAACTAACAACACAATAACCCTAAATATAACACTCACGCCTCCAAAAAAAAGTTAGCACCTATGAGAATCTGCAAATGCGACCCCTGGGTCTCAATCCCGAGTTTAGGGGTCTAAAACGTCAGAACGGATTTCGTCGTTTTATTTGCTTCAAAATATAGGGTTTTGTCATATTTTCTATTTCTAAATACAAATGGGTTCGTTCAGAGTCGCCAGTACGTTTTACGAAAAAGCGTACAAAAATAAACGTAGGGGTAAAGGCCAAAATCAACCTTATTCCCACGCGTTTGATCTACGAAATCGGGATTCTTATAGGGTTCGGGAACTATATTACGGTTTGGGAAGGTGTTAGGCACCCATTCCGCCCTTTCGGTCTCCAGTGGCTTATATGTTTATTCTAAAATTGAAAAACTCAGATGCCTTTATTGATATTCTACTATTTTTTTAGAAATAATTAATGGAAACCTGATTTTTGGAAAAAAAAAAGCGGGGGGGGGGGGGGGGGGGGGGGGGGGGGGGAGGGATGAAAACTTTGTATTCCGTGATCCGATATTTTTGGTTTTGTCGAAATCTAATTATTAGCGACAAAAGTTTATCTTATATGTTTTTGAAAAAAGAATGATTCGGTATTGTTTCATCAGATAACAATATCAATTATTTCGTTTGGGTAATTTAGAAAATATCGGATCTTATCGGAATTAATTTGATATGGAATTGAACTCTTGAGGAGAGTGTATTAGATATACCACAGTCTATATCGAAAACAGAATATATCTGAGTTTAATTCCTAAGTAAGCTTTATCAATTCGATTTTTCAAAACTTGATTTTAGCCGGATGATAAATGGTCTTACATCTTTTGATTTTACAAATCTTTTTATCAGGATTTTATCAAGTTGTTTTGTTTGAAAATGATAGAATATCAGTAACTTGACAATACGTTTACCCAGCTAGAAAATGGACAGAGCAATAGATATAACAAGTCAAAAACAACTCAAATGGAAGTAAATGCTTTCGGTTTATGTTGGTCTAAGCAAGTCAACTCCCTACTCACTTATAGTACTTCCAAAAATAATAAGTACGTATATATATTAAACTTAAATAATAACTTTAAACAAGTCTTTAAAATACAATAAAACTAGTATACAGATATGATCTTAATTACTAGAAGAAATTTTATTTACCTTCCCGATGATAAATAAGAATATGAGAAAGAAAATATAATATGACCGAAGATGATCTGGTGGATATAGACTTTCTTCTCCGGATACAGTTGAAAATTTGACTTTTGATATTTAGAGACGTCGAGTGTCGGAACTCGGAGATTCCTCGAATACTTCTTTTTAGAAACTCAAATCTTTAGATAATAACTCTTTTTTCTTTTTTCTCTCCAAAAAAAAACCTATCCTTTCCTCTTGGGGTATTGGCCTATTTATACTACTCGGGGGAGATTGTCGAGCAACATTCTCCCAGAAAGGGCAAGTGTCGCGCAACATATAGGACAATGTCGCGCGACAAACAGCTGAAATGATGTCCTTGACAGATTGATGTGTTAGGGAGTGGATGGTCAGGGTCAGAGGGGTTTGTCTTACAACACCTGGAGGTTTGTCGTGCGACAATCTCTTTTGTCGCGCGACATATACCAAAAAAAGGTAGATTTGTCGCACGATAAGTCCCTCTGGGAAAGGGTTTGTTGGGTTACAAACTTCCCGGAGTAGTTTTTGGTACTTCCGTGTGAGTAACAGACTTATCAACAGTACCAGCGAGGGCTCATTAAGGTTCCTGCGGGGTCACGAATTGGGGTGTCTACAGACCCTCTCGACTTAAGCACCTTGCTTGCAAGGAATTGAGGCGGCTGGAAGAAACCGTGATCCATGACTCCCGCAAGAACTCTAAGAAAGTGCGTTCATGCAGAAGTGCCCGTGAGTGACTCCAGAGAGGGCTTGTGTTACCTCGTTGCCTCTTTGGAGGGCTTTTTACTCCACTTGCCTCTTTGGGAGGGCTTTTTTTTTTGCTGTATATAAGAAAAATAGACAGTAACTGCCTCCGGAGAGGGCTTTTGTTCTTTTGGTGTTTTTGCCTCTAGAGGGGGCTTGTGTTTTGTGATTTCCAAGGATCACGCTCTTTATATCTTCTCTTGCTGCTAGAGCGAGAGAGAGAAAGTTTTTGTACGGGGTGAAAGAGCTTCTTCTCAATCCCTTTCATCCGAGAATTCTTTTAAAAACCCTTTTTCTTTGTTTCTTTGAAGAAATTGTTTCCTAAAAAGCAGTTTTCTGGGTTCTTTTGTTTTTCTGCAGAGTGATGCTTTGAAGATTTGCTTTCCCAGTTTTTCTCTTCTGTATCATGCTGAAAAGAAAATTTGCTTGAAAGGAATTTCTGATCTCTTTCGGGTTTTATCCATTATCTTTTTTAGAGAATCATGCCCATATTGTTTTATGTTTTCTGATACCCTTATTTCTCCTTCTTTTGGGAAAGCTTTTCCTGCCTTTTATGTTTTGGTCTGGAGCTTCTTCTTTCCCGTTTTGGTGTGATCAGGAACCTTACTCATTTAAGACGAAGCCCTGAGCCGGTTTGGCCTAGCTGTCACTCTTGGTGTGGCTCTCCCTGCCATTCTACATTTCTGTTTCTCTCGCTTACCCTGAGAGCTCATGCGGGTTTTTTCCCTTTTCTACTCTTTCAATTTTTTTCTATTCCCGTTTTATTCTGATATTTTCTCATTTCTCGTTGTTGGATTTTGGTTCCCTAGGGATCAGAAATTCCTTTGCGGTTTGTTCACGATTCTTGAAGATATGACTTTTACTCTTTCAATCACTCGTAAGTGTGTTTCTGTAAATGAAAAAAAAACCCAAAAAACTCTTTTTGGAGGTGTTTCTGCATAAAGCAAAGAAAGAAAAGGGGTCAGAAATTTGGGTAGGGGAAATGTCGCGCGATATTTCGGTGATTTGGCCTTTTGTCGCGCGACAAAGAGGCCATTTGTCGCGCGACAAACGCCTTTGGTATAAAAGCCCTGTGCTGAGCTCATCCCACCTCATTCTTCTCATTCTCTCTCTAGCTTTCTCTTCTCTCTTTTTCTCTCGCGGGAGCCCTGCCAGTTTAGACATTTTTTGGACTTTCTCACATCTTATACCGATACCACTATGGATCCTACCCAGGAAGGAGATAGATTGGAGGGCGATCAGGAGGAGGTTACTTTCATAGATGCCCATGGTGTCTTGCGCTGCAGTCCCCACCATGATGATTGGGACATGCTAGACCGGTACAACGATGATGGAATGGATCGTGGCCATTCTGTGGTTTACCAAGACGTGACCCGAGTTGTTCTGGTCCCGGCTGTTCCCTGGCTTTTTATGGAGCCAGTTTCTCACGAGATTCGTCGGCGGCACCTGGTATGTTTTTCTTGAAATCCTTCCTTTTGTGTATTTATGCATTTTTTTTATTTTTGTTGCTTCCTGCATATTTTTAAAACACTGTATTAGTACCTATGCTTGCCTGATAATTTTATCTGACTAGAAAAAATACATACTTCACCGTGATACCCTTAGATTTTGAAAATTACATAATTTACTCCCGTAAACCATATAACTCTCATAATCCCACCAAAATACCCTCAAGTTATGAAAATTACATAATTTACCCCTGTAAGCCTTATAACTCTCGTAATCTCACCAAAATACCCTCAGGTTTATGAAAATTACATAATTTACCCCTGTAAACCCTATAACTCTCGTAATCTTACTAAAATACCCTCAGGTTTTTGAAAATTACATAATTTATCCCTGTAAACCCTATAACTCCCATAATCTCACCAAAATACCCTCAGGTTATGAAAATTACATAATTGACTCCTGTAAACCCTATAACTCTCGTAATCTTACCAAAATACCCTCAAGTTTTAAAAATTACATAATTTACCCCTTTAAACCTTATACCATTCATAATCTCACCAAAATACCCTCAAGTTTTGAAAATTACATAATGTACCCCTATAAACCTTATAACTCTCATAATCTCACCAAAATACCCTCAGGTTTTGAAAATTACATAATGTACCCCTATAAACCTTATAACTCTCATAATCTCACCAAAATACCCTTAGGTTTATGAAAACTACATAATTTACCCCTGTAAACCCTATAGTTCTCGTAATCTTACCAAAATACCCTCAGGTTTTTAAAAATTACATAATTTACCCCACTAAATCCTATAACTCTCATAATCTCTTATTCAATACGTCCGTTGTTGTTTGTAGTGGGCTGGTCGAGGTTGGGGTTCTCCCAACACTATTTCTGCGGAGTGGCTATAGGCACTAGCCCCCGTGCAGGAGTTGCTCTTTGCGACTCCCTTCGGTTCTTTCTTGGATGTGTTGCCGGAGCGGGTGTCCCGTGCAGTAGTATTGGTGACTGTGCTGGCCCCTCACTGGTGGGATACTACACACACCTTCCACTGTAGTTTGGGGGAGATGACGATGACTCCCCTAGATCTCTTTGCTTTGACTGGGATACCCTCGGGGGCTGTCTCTATTCAGATTGATGTTCCGCTACGCCTCACCCCCGAGGGTATAGTCGGTGCTTTGGGGTGGTTTTCGGAGCGACGGAGCTCAGGAGACATGATTCCTCGTGCTATCTTGATCGCTCGATTGGCATCGAAGAGGGCTCGGATCACTGCCACTGGAGGGCATATGACGAGACAGGAGGCCTGTCAGTACTCTCGGGTCCTTCTTTTGTTGACATTCCATGATCGTTTTGAGGCCCGTGGGGGAGACACAGCCCATCTTTGGTGGCTGCCGTTCCTTAGAGACTTCAGCGCCCTGTTTGACTACGATTGGGGTGGCTTTATCTTGGCCGTTCTTTATGATGCCATGGACCAGGTTTCGCGTCACTTAGCCCTTAACCTTAAGGGCTTTTCTTTGCTTTGGGAGGTATGATCCTTTTCTGTCTAATTGCTCTATCTTCTTATCCTCTTTATTTCCTGTTTATATGTTATTAAATATTTGTATGCTTTCCCTTTTCAGAGTTGGTTTATAGCTTACACCCGCAGGGGTTTAGCTCAGGTTGACCTCTTCGTGGAGAACGAGGATCAGTTCCCGCTTCTCCGTCGATTCATGGCAGGGAACTATCGAGCTCCTTATGTTTATCGGACTCAGGAGATTGGTGTCGCCGCTGTTTTTGACCTGTTGAAGGAGCATGTGAGTTTTACATACAATAAAAAGATATATTAATTCTTTATATATAATATAATATATTTAAAATTTCTTCTTTATTTTCTCTTTTTGCAGATTGAGTGGGCCCCGTGGGGAGATCTGGGGTTGCATTATGGTCATGCTCGAGCTTTCATTGCCTCGAGGACGAGGCGATTGATTCGTGATGAGTATGGCCTACTCTTTTATCTGGGCGAGCGGGTCATTCATCAGCATACCCCGATTCAGTGGCCGCGGGTCCCGGCATTCCACCCAGTTCTTATGAGGCAAACTGGTGAGATTAATCCCGTGACGGTGCTTTCTTTGGTGGATGGGCTTGATTTTCTACCCCTGATCGAAGAGGGTGATTATACTGCTTTTGCAACTCTTTACTTGATGAGGGAGCGGAAGGGGTCTCGGGGTCGGGTTTTTTATGATCGATACCGGGGCGTTGGGCGGAGATCCCAACTACATTCGGGGACAGTTGCATCTATCGAGGACAGACCCGGGTTACTTATCGCCAGTCCCTAACTAAAGGGACCTTGTATCGGATTCAGACAACGAGGACGCTGATGGTGAGAGGGTAGTTCCCCCAGTTGCCGAGGGAGGGGATACCGGACTTGAGGGGGGTGGTGTTGAGACCGAGGCTCCAAGATCGAATGCTGGGGCAGGGTCGGCAGAGGGACTTCAGACGGATCCTGGTACTATTACCGAGGGTGTCCCACTTCCTACTAGGTCACTAGGGTCCATTCTGGAGGAGTTGGAGTTTACTGAAAAGTCTTGGAGGCTAGCCGATCTTGGACCAGACTTCCATTATGATCAATTCAGACGGAAACCTCCTACCGGCGTGGCTACTCCATCTAGTGGGGTCCCTCCCCTAAGAGAGACTGTTGTGGTGGACCCTCCGGGTGTGCGAACCTTTGCTACATTCCTGCTGCCATGGGTCCTCCTCCTTCTACTCGTGAGGTGGGCGGTTCTTCTTTTGTAGCGGTCCCAGTGGGTCCTTCCATCCCGGTGGTGACTATACCATCCCTGCCCTGAGATATTGATTATGTTGGCGTGGGTCTTCGCCGATATGCCGTCCCTGAGTTCCCTCTTCCTGACGGCACATTAGACTACTTGGAGGGGCGTACGGGTGATGAGGTAGACTCTCTTCTTTTATGTCCTTTTATATGTGTACTCTTAGTTTATAATTGTGCTGATCTTCTCTTCTCTTGTATTCCTTTGTAGTTAGTGAGCGTCTGGGTCGCAGATCTGATGGCCCTTCACGCGCATTATTTATACAACTGGAACCTTTTCCAGTATGTTGGTCGAGATCCCCCCTCATACGCTAGCGATTACCGACGGGCACTGGAGACTTTCCTGCATGTGGACGATCCTATTGTTCCCTCCCGAACGTGGACTGAGTCTCGGAGGAGTAGTAGCCGGACTTTTAGGCGTTCGCGATCCTTGGTGATCCGACCTACAGCCCCTTCTCCGGCGGCAGAGCCATCTCAGATCATTGGTCCCTCTCAGGCTATTTTCATGGTTGCCCTTACCCCTGAGGAGGCTTCGGGTGATAGCGAAAGCGTGTCGAAGCGCGCTCTTTATGATTAGTTTTCCTGCATAATTATTTAGGAACTTCTTTCTTTATAGACAAATATTAGACAGTTTTGATAAACATAAAAATATTTCATAATTTATGATGTTTTTAAGAAATATTTATTTAATTTTTAAGAAATGTGTTTATCTCTATATGTGTGAGGCATATATTATTTGCTCTAAAAATCATACCTTGCTTGTGAAAAGGTTTAAAGATTTATGCAAAACAGTAAACAGTGAGTAGGATAATAAGATACATACACAAGTACTTCTTTTGGCAAAGATTTCTAAAAAAGTGAGCTCATAAACTGGATTGTCGCAAGACAATCCTTCTAGGAAAACAGTTTGTCGCGCGATAATCTCTTCCTGAGATGGGTTTGTCGCGCGACAAACAGGTATAGGACACCTTTTTTCTGTAAATATTCCTTGTTTTCTTCCTTTATTTTCACACCATTCTCTTTTACTCTCTCTCCTTTGTACTGAGATGTCTTCTTTTCGCTCGAAAATTGACTTTCTATATATCAAAGCCCGGGATGCCTTAGTTTCTTCAAAAAATGGTCTGAACTTTGGTGTTTTTAGTCCCCTGGCAGCATGAGATTTTCGTCCAATAGACTTTTCTTTCCTTCTAGGGGCTTTGTACTTCTGGCAATCGGGAGAACACCTCTTCCGTTTTGGTCTAGACGAGCTTTGTCCGACTTTTGAGGAGTTCTCATGGCTCCTTCGTTCTGACACACGATTGCCCATGGCCATCCCCATTGATGATGTTAGTCCCCGGGACATGCTCATTGCTTTATTATCTATTCCCCAGGCGGCATGTGATCGTTTTATTACTGGGGGTTTGTTGGACCTTCATCGGATGGTCAACTTCTTTCATCGGCATGAGGATGATCCCTCTTTGAGTTCTGGTCGTACTGCTGCGGCTTTGATCTGTCTGGTTTCGGACATGCTGTTGGTCACGGCCTCTACTTTGGTTAATCATATGATTCTCAGTCTGATTCACCTAGTTCAAAATGGGAAAACGGTAGTGCCTATTATTTTTGCTGAGACTCTGAATGGCTTGGATGATCTTTAGAGGGGGTCCTCAACCTTTTTTAGGGGGAGCCCACGTCTGTTGTACATATGGTTGCTGGAGCGCTTTCGATCAGTTGGTTTTAATGGGGTTCGACTAGACAATTCGACACATTTCTTTCGTCGTCCTCTTTTCAGTGCTTTAACCATGTCTTCCTCTGACTGGATTATATGATTTTTTGAGAACTTTCGTGCAATCCATTAACATATTCCGTGGTGGAAACTCAGGGAGATAGTGGTAGGTGTGGGTGAGCAGAATTATGTTCGTCTTAGGGGTCTCTGGTTTACCTCTTTTTATCTTCCCGGGCGTCTTCTACAGCAATTTAATATTCCTCAGAACATCTATTTTAACTTGAATAACTTTTCTTTCGAGCTTAAGTTTATTACTCAACATATTTCTCTGTCCATAGAGCGATTGTAGCGTGACCGTCTGACTCGATAGTTCGTTCATACTCGCTTTGGCATTTCTCGACCTCTTTGAGCAAACATCATCACTTCTCGTTGGCAGTCTCTGGGAGAAGAGTTGGTCGGTGACCCCTTTCAGATGGAGTGGTTCCGATTTATAAATTCTGAGCCTTCCGAGGATAGCATTGTCTTGGCATACTAGATCTTGGATGAGGCCCGAATCGATTTGGCTGCTGAGGATCCTGCTTGGCCGACCCCTAGGGTTTAAATTTCTCTATGTACTTGTATCTGCCTTCTCTCTGTAATGATTGGTGTTCTGAACCACCTTTTGAATAATATGGGAGTAAAGTTGTCTTTATAATGATTAAACCGGACCTGAAGTCACTTATCAGGTTGCCTATGTTCCCCGTTTTTTATTTTTACAAAAACCTAAGTTGACTTGGGGCTCAGGTTTATGTAGTTTTTAATGGGACACGGTATGCTTCTACTGATAATACTTCTTTAGACGATCTATGTTGACGGGTGAATGCAGTAACTGTCCATCTAGGTCTGTGAGTATTGCGGCTTCCCCTATATGGATTTCTTTGACAATATACGGTCCAGTCCACTTTTGTCCAAATTTCCATTTTGGATCTCTTTCAACACGATATCATTCTCGTTGATTCCCCTGGTCTTCACCCTTTGGTTAAAAGCTCGAGCAATTCGATTCTGATACCCCTGATGGTGATATGCGGCTTTCAGTCCCTTCTCGTCTAGCAAGGCTAGCTCATTGTAACGGGCTTGGACCCATTCGATTTCATTGAATTGGTTTTCCAAAACCATTCGGAGGGAATGAATTTCTAGTTATACTAGGAGAACAGCCTCCATCCCATAAGTAAGAGAGAAAGGAGTAGCTTATGTAGATACTCTTTTCGTAGTTCGGTAACCCCACAACGCATACGGGAGTTTCTCTGGCCAGTCTCGACAAGTGTCGATCATTTTGCTCAAGATATTTTTAAAATTTTTATTGGCAGCTTCAACAGCCCTGTTGGTTTGCGGGCGATACGGAGAAGATCTGTGCCTGGTGATGCCATATTCTTCCATAACAAGATTAGCCTCTCCATCAAAGTGAGTACCGTTTTCAGAAATTATCTTATGCGGTACCTCATATCTACAGATGATGTTTCTTCGAATGAACTGAGCTACCCTCTTAGCATCCAGGACCCTATATGATTCTGCTTCTACCCATTTGGTGAAATAATCTACGGCCACCAAGATGAATTCGTGGACATTGCTTGCTTTGGGTGACACTTTTTCGATGATGTCGATTCCCAAGGTTGCAAAAGGCCAGGGAATGATCATATTGTATAATTCTCTCGGGGGAGTTTCTGAGACTTGGCATATATCTGGCATTTGTGGCAGCGACGTACGTGGTCATTGCAGCCACTCTATAATTTGGACCAGTAGTATCATTGCCTGATGATTTTTTGAGCTAGCGTGTGACCGCCATATGGGGTCCGCAGTCTCCCCCGTGTACTTGATCCATCATTCTTACGGACTCCTCTTTCGTGAGACATTGGAGATGAGTCCCATCATAATTCCTCTTGTATAATCTCCTGGCACGAAGTATAAACCTTGATGCTAGCCTTCGGAGCATAACACGTGTCTGCTTATTTGTCTGCTCGGGGTACTTATTACTTTTCATCAAGTTCCAAATATCATAGAACCAGGTGGATGACTTCACGGACTCTTCATTTTCAAATTTGATGGCCATGCAGTAAGCTGGGTTGGGTCTTTTCTCTACTGTCAAAGTAATCTCCTCGATCCCCTCCAGGATGTCAATCATTGAGGCCAGCGTGGCTAGTGCATCGGCGAAACTATTCTATGACCGTGGGATATAGTAAAACTCTTAATGCTTAAATTTTTTCGTGATATCTTCTAACCTAGCAGGAAAGGGATCAACTTATCATCCCTGATCCATTCTTTCAAAATCTGATGTATTACTAGTGATGAATCCCCGTAAACTTGTATTCTCCTTATTCCCTTCTAAAATGCGATCTCTAACCTGACTATGCAAGCTTCGTACTCGGTCATGTTGTTGGTGCATGATAAATCTAGGCGGTATGAAACAGGTGAGTGGGTCTGGTCAGGGGAAACTAACAGAATGCCTATCCCATTTTCGTTGCGGTTGGCTGCTCCATCAAAAAACATTTTCCAGTCTTCATCCACCTCTAGGTTCATGATGGCTTTATCTGAAAATTTGGGCTCTTCTACCATCTCGCCGAGCATTGGGTTGTTGGCTAGATAATCTACAATGATTTTTCCTTTTACTGATTTCTGGGTCATGTACGTGATGTCGAACTCAGAGAGTAAAAATAGCCATTTTTCCATTCGATTTGATAGAGCTAGTTTCTCGAACAGATACTTCAGCGGGTCGATATGGGATGCTAAGATGACTGGAAAGATAAGCATGTAATGATGGAGTTTATGTATTACCCGGACGAGAGCAGTGCAGGATTTCTCCAACGGTGTGTAGTTCATTTCAAATGGCAATAGCTTCTTGCTTATATATTAAATGGCTTGTTCCTTCCGGGTAGTGGCCAGGTGCTGAGCCAGCATGGATCCTGCGGCTGTGTCCGTGACTATGAGGTATAAGAACTGACACTGTTCGTCCCATTCTCCTGGTGATAATTTTTTCAGGAGTTTAAAAATGGGTTCACATGTCTGGGTAAGTTGGGAGATGAACCTGCTGATGTACTGTAAGTTGCCCAAAACCCCCCGAACTTCTCTCTCGGTTCGAGGCTCGGGCATCTCTTGGATTGCTTTAACCTTTGCTGGATCTACCTCGATACCCTTCTTGCTGACAATGTAACCCAGCAATTTCCCCTTTGTCACCCCAAATACAAGTTTCTGGGAATTGAGTCTCTTCTGGTATTGGCGGAGTCGGTCAAAAAAGGCCCATAGGGTTGGGATATGGCCTTCTCTTTCTTTCAATTTGATGATCATGTCGTCCACATAAACCTCTACCTCTTTGTGGATCATGTCATGAAAAATAGCGGTAGCCGCCATTTGATAAGTTGCACAGGCATTCTTTAGTCCAAATGGCATGACAGTGTAACAATACGTTCCCCACTGGGTGATAAATGCTATTTTCTCTAGGTGGTCTGGGTGCATCTTGATTTGGTTATACCCGGCAAAATCATCCACAAATGACTTCAGAGCGTGGTTGGCAGTGTTATCCACTATTAAATCAATGTTTGGTAAAGAAAAATTATATTTCGAGCAAGCTGTGTTGAGATCCCGGTAATCCACACACATGCGAACTTTTCTATTTGCCTTTGGAATAGCCACAACGTTGGCTAACCACGAAGGGTAATCGATCACCCGTAAGAAGCCTACGCTCAATTGCTTCATTACTTCTTCTTTCACTTTCAGGGACCATTCTGGCGTGAGTTTTCTTAACCTCTGTTTAACAAGTTTGGACTCGGGTTTGGTGTGTATTTCGTGCATGACTATCTGGCTGTTCAACCTTGGCACATCGGCGTAGGACCACGCAAAGACATCCACGTACTCTTTTAGAGTTTGTATGAATTCTTTCTTTTCAGTTTCAGTTAAGTTGGCCCCAATGCATACTTCTTTCCTTTTTTCCTCGGTCCCAAGGTTAATTACAAGAGTATCCCCTTCATCACTCTGTATGCGTGTGCTGTTCTCCTCTGGGTGCTCATTCATACTTTCTATATCTACTGAAGCAATTATTAAATTTACAATATCGGAGTACTGAAAAATTAGATCTTCTTTATTGATTATATTACACATGGGTACAATTTCAAAAAGCAAATCGAGGAGTGACTCATCCCTAGTTTTTCTCTCGTTCTCTCTCCTATTGCTACCCGTTACATTTTCACTCTTTCCCTCCCAGGTCCTATCTTCTAGGTCTTCATGGATCAAGTATACTGGGTCGTCTCTGGGTATATCGTCTTTAATTACCATGACTTCGAACAGGTTCCCAATTGATTATCCACTACTTGTGCTCTTCTCTTCTTCTTCTTTGCTCTGGATTTTGGGCTCGATAGTAAGCTTGGTGGAGAAGGAGTGTGTGATCTCCTCCTTGCAGTACAGGTTATCTTCATAAAAAATTTCCCACCCGGGCATGCTTCTTCCATCTTTATTTCTCCAGGGTTCTTGGAAATCACAAAAAGGAAAATCCTCTCATTCTTTGATGAAGAAACCGTTGAATGAACTAAAACTCGGAAACTTACTGGTAGTTCAATCTTTTTTTCTCGCATCTTTCCACAGGCTCTAAGGCTTGGAGGAGCCCGTGGTTTCCCATAGCCAAATTGGTTCCGGGCAGATATTTCATCATTCTCAGCATATTTGTGATTTTTACGCTAAGGCCTAGGACATTATCTTGAGGCAAGTATTATATCCTCTGAGTAGTGAGTCCTTGTACCTGAGGCTCATAAAAAACCCCCCTCAACTGTATGCTCTGGCTGCCGATTCCCAATACTGGTAGTTCAATGTCTGACAAGGTCCTTTTTAGGATCTTCTTGTATGGTAACTATCTCTTCTCTGAATGGGATCTTGATCTTCTGATGTAACGATGAAGGGATGGCCCCAATGTCATGTAACCAAGCCCTGCCAAGTAAGAAATTAAAGTTGGATGGTATGTCGATAATCTAAAAATCAGCGGAAAAGTTTCCAGGACCAACTACAAGTCGAGCCTCAGGGACCACAACACAGCTCTTCTGGTGTTATCACAGGCTCTGACTGTTACTGCGGATGGAGAGAGTTCTTCCTCTATGATGCCCAAGCATTTGGCAGTTTTGAGATGGCAGACATTGATGGTGGATCCATTATCAATAAGTACTTGGGGGATGATCTTTCCCCGGGTTCGGACCGTGATATGCAGTGCCAGACTATGCTTCCTCCCTAATGGTGATAAGTCCTCATCAGAAAAGGACAAACTCCTCTGTACAGATAGTGATCCGATCATGCTCGGTATTTGTTCGGGGGTGGACTCGGGAGATATAATTGCTTCATCCAACATTTTAATGAAGGCAGTTTGATGTGGTTTAGAGGTAACCAAGAGTTCCCAAATGGTGATATGAGCCTGAGTCTTCTTCAACTGTTCCAAGACCCTATCATTCCCTATTTCCTTAGGGGGTATTTGTTTCTCCAACTCAACAGGTGGTGGCTGATAAACCCTTCCTGACCGGGTGATTTGCTGGACCCATGAAGTGGCTGGATCTGGGTCGACTGGTGGATCTGTTCCTATAGACCAGCTGAAAGTAGTGGGGGAGGTCTCTGTCATGAAAATTGCCTCTTTTGAGTCCTTCCGGGCTCAAGGTTTTCCCAGTTGTCTTGTTTTACCCTGGGGCCATCCTAACCCTGACTTTTCGGGGTTAGTTGTGAGTGAGAGTGGTTGTGGTATCCCTTGGTTTATCTTCCCAAGGCCATGTCCTGGTATGAAGTTCATCTTTGTCATCCATTGGTCAATGATTGGATTGAGGCCTGGTGCCACTTGCATTTTACTTGGGGGCTTGGTCATTAGGTTCTTCTTTGAATTTTTTCATTTCCCGTAGATAGCTGCAGCTTGATCGGCTATATCAGGTTCTGTTCCGACCTTAGGATAGGTTGGATCTTCTTGAATGAGACCCACAGAATCAAATCATTCTTCATCTGTAGTTAACATATTAATTCTAGCTGCCGAGGCATGGTTGGGTAACGGGTTATGAGTGACATTGGGCCCACTGGGTGTTGGTATGGTCCCTGTTTCTATCAAATCTTGGATGCGATGCCTAAGAGCCAAACAACGATTGGTGTTGTGGCCGGCAGCTTGATGGTACAGACAGTTCTCGTTCATCTTCCATGTGTTTGGGATAAGGTTTGGTGGGGGGCGAGGATTGAATGGGGTGACAAGCCCAGCATTTTTGAGTAATTCCAAGCTTTTGGTTAAAGTGGTGAGGAGAGTTCAGAAATCTCTTTTCTTTTCTTGCTTCGGTGTATGAAGATTCTGTTTGTATAGGCCAATTCATCGATGGCGTGTGTTGTGGTTGAAAGGGATTCTGTTGGTACTGGTAGGAGCTCAGCTGGTTTACGGTTGCTGTAGCAGTCTTTTTTCTTGCGTAGGCTGCTTTCTTGGTTTCTGTCTCTGCCTTTCTAGTCAATTCGTCATTTACTTGTGAATCCATACTTAATAGAGCTCGAAAGTGTGGAAAGACGTATTTTTTCATGCAATTCACAACTATCGGGGTAAAATTCTTCTGTATAATCTCTAACTGCTCTTCCTTGTCTGGTCGTTTCGACATTTGATAAGCCAACTCTCTCTAGCGGGTGACGAAATCACGGAAACTTTCTTTCTCTCCTTGCTTTGTCATCTCCAGATGTTTTTGGGTCATTTTCAAGTCTTCATTCGACCCGTACTTACTCATGAATTATTTAACAATATATCCCCATGT
Source organism: Lonicera japonica (assembly GCA_021464415.1). Classification (NCBI taxonomy): domain Eukaryota; kingdom Viridiplantae; phylum Streptophyta; class Magnoliopsida; order Dipsacales; family Caprifoliaceae; genus Lonicera; species Lonicera japonica. The sequence goes on from CM038471.1 coordinate 43,787,179, forward strand.
CTTCATTCGGTGTCTCTCCAAATCAAAAAACCATCTCAAGGCAGCTCCCGTGAGAGTCATGTGGAAAGCTTGGGCTAACTCAGGTTCCCCGCAACCAGATACTTGCATGCATCGTATGTAGGATTGGAGGTGCATTTTTGGGGGGGGGGGGGTGTGCCTGTAAACTTCGTGATAGGAGGGAGTTTGAACCCCTGGGGCAATCTTGCTTCAGGGTAGAGGGAAAAGGATTTCATATCTGTGATCTCATCTGCCCCTTTCATCTGAAGATTCCTTGCTGTAAGATTCTCATTTGTTCTTTTAACATCTTCAACTCTTCACTTTCTCTTGACACTTCCTCAGGTTGGTCTCTGACTATTACTGATTCCGCATAGGCTGCTCGGAGACGGTTCATATCTAGAAACTCGTTTAGCGGTGTTGTTGGAGCAATAACTGGGGCTGGCCTCAAGACGATCTATGGCCATTGTGGGTATTGATTTTTGAAACCTTGTTGTCCCTAGGGTTGGGGCCATACAATCAGTGGCTCTTGTTGCTGATAGGTGGGTCCAGAATCTAGGGCCCATTGAACTTGGTTATCAGTTTGGTTTGGTGCTACGGGGTTAGGGCCTGTTGTTTGGACGGTGTTTCTGGGGATGACTGGCAGTACTTTTTGACTATAAAGAGGATTCGGTGCTTGATGACGGGAGGTTTGCCCCTGATCTCGACTCGGAAGGGGACGTTCAAACCATGGTGGTGCTGCTCTTTCTGCCGATATTTCTTCTAAACGAACCCAGGTATTTCGCTACTCGGTGGTGTTGCCTGCTAAACTTTTACTGACTGTCAACAGAAGACAATGCATTTCTTCCAACGTAGGCTGGACTCTTGAGGCCTCGGCTAGGCCTTGTTCCCCATCTCAGATTTCTAGGGAGTTTGTCATAACCGGTGTGCTTTCTCTCACTAGTCTTTTCGTACGATCTCGTCCGGCCCAACCTTCTAGTCTGTGGTCTTCTAAAGAGGCTATGTGATGAAAATGAAGGAAGACTTCAGCACGACTTTCTTTGCCAAAAGAAGTACTAAAAAAATGCCTACGAGACAAGCCTCGGGTTTTATAAGAAAGGGTGATTGAAAGTAAGCCATGGGGTGATACATCCCCTAGGGCTGACTCTGACATGTATTTTACTCGAACTCGATCTTAAATACAATGTAGGTGAACGCATGGTTAAGGCTTTAGGCTCCCTTCTATTTAGCAAGGCCTCACGATATACCCCAAGGACGGATACGTGTGAGAGCCTTTTAATATACTTCATGGGTATGTGAGTGTTCTCATCACTCGATATACCTCGGGGGCATACTTGGCCAAGGAGAGTGGAAGTAAATGCTTTTGGTTTATGTTGGCCCAAGCAACCCAACTCCCTACTCATTTATAGTACTTCTGAGGGTTCGGGATGATATCACACTCGTAGATCATGCATGAATAGTGACGTGCGTGAAGATTTTTGCAAGGTTCATTTTCAAAATTTTTATCTTTCAGCGAATATTTTTAAAGTCTCTCTTTTTTAGAAAAAAGTTTCTTCACCAACAAAATAGACAAGAGTAAAAAAAACAGTAAAGGCATACACACAGTTCATAACGATAAACGAAGTCCACATATAAGAGCCTAGTTCTCATGTTCTCCCCAGCAGAGTCGCCACTGTGAGAATCTGCAAATGCAACCCCCAGGTCTCAATCCCGAGTTTAGCGGTTTAAAACGTCAGAACGAATTTCGTCATTTTATTTGCTTCAAAATATAGGGTTTTGTCATATTTTCTATTTTTAAATACAAATGGGTTCGTTCAGAGTCATCAGTACGTTTTACGAGAAAATGTACAAAAATAAACATAGGGGTAAAGGCCAAAATTAGCCTTATTCCCAAGCATTTGATCTACGAAACCGGGATTTTCATAGGGTTCGGGAACTATATTACGGTTTAGGAAGGTGTTAGGCACCCATTCTGCCCTTTCGGTCTCTAGTGGCTTATATGTTTATTCTAAAATTGGAAAACTCAGATGCCTTTATTGATATTCTACTATTTTTCTGGAAATAATTAAAGGAAACCTGATTTTTGGAAAAAAAAAACGGGAAAAATGGATGAAAACTTTGTATTCCGTGATCTGATGTTTTTGATTTTGTCAAAGATTACTAGCGACAAAAGTTTATCTTATCTGTTTTTGAAAAGAGAATAATTTGGTATTGTTTTCTCATATAATAATATCAATTATCTCGTTTGGTTAATTTAGAAAATATCGGATCTTATCGGAATTAATTTGATATAGAATTGAACTCTTGAGGAGAGTGTATCAGATATACCACAGTCTATATGGAAAACATAATATATCTGAGTTAAATTCCTAAGTAAGCTTTATCAATTCAGTTTTCGAAAACTTGGTTTTAGCCGGATGATAAATGGTCTTACATCTTTTGGTTTTACAAATGTTTTTATCAGGATTTTATTAATTTGTTTTGTTTGAAAATTATAGAATATCAGTAACTTGACAAAACGTTTATCTAACTAGAAAGTGGACAGAGCAATAGATATAACAAGTATACAAAATAACTCAAATGTCAGTAAATGCTTTCGGTTTATGTTGGCCCAAGCAAGCCAACTCCCTACTCACTCATAGTACTTCCGAAAATAATAAGTACGTATATATATTAAACTTAAATAATAACTTTAAACAAGTCTTTAAAATACAATAAAACTAATATACATATATGATCTTAATTACTAGAAGAAATTTTATTTACCTTCCTGACGATAAATAAGAATATGAGAAAGAAAATATAATATGACCGAAGATGATCCGGCGGATATAGACTTTCTTCTCCGGATACAGTTGAGAATTCGACTTTTGATATTTAGAGACGTCGAGTGTCGGAACTCGGAGATTCCTCGAATACTTCTTTTTAGAAACTCAAATCTTTAGATAATAACTCTTTTTTTTTTCTTTTTTCTCTCCAAAAAAAAGCCTATCCTTTCCTCTTGGGGTGTTGGCCTATTTATACTGTAGGTCGGAAAATACCCTAGAGGGGGGTGAATAGGGATTTTGAAACTTAATGCGGAATTTAAAAACTTTTCGAAAATGTTTAAGTAAAACAATTTACTAAACAAATTTATCAAGGAATGTAAGCAAATAAACAATCAAGCACAAGAGCAAATAATTAAGCAATCTCAAATAATTTAAACAATCAATAATAAAAAGATTGAGTTAGAAAGATTGAACCGATTTGAAGTCCAAGGCTTTTTGTCCACACGGTTTTGGTTTACCAAACCATAGTCCGCGCTCGGTTAGTTCCCCGAGAATTTCCACTAAAATCAATCTCCTTCCAGGTGAAGATCAAACCTCTACAAGTGTTGTCTCAAACACTCTACAAGTATTGCTACACCACAATACTCTCACAAGATACCCTCTTGCTAACCTTGTGAAATTTACCTTTCACAAAAACTAAACAAGAATTTACCTTCTTATTTTTTCTATGAGATTTACCTCTCACAATGAAATCTAATTGTTTGGTGATTCACACCAATTTACAATAACTCTCTCAAGTGTGTATAGAATACAATTTGAAGCTCACACTAGAGTTATCCTATTTGTATATAGCTCAAATAAATGATGATTGATCAAAAACAATTTCTTGAATCTTTGAATAATGAAGATAGATGAAGAATATAGTATATGAATGATTCAAGTGTGTTAAAACATGTCTAAAACATCATATTTATAGCTTACAAAATCATATGGCCGTTGGGGATGATTAAGAGAGGTTTTGGCTCCAAGGTATACATTTTCAAACTTTCCAACAGCTAGTTTTGACAAAAAAATTCAAAATTATTTTGTTAATTTCTCCCAATTGGACCGTTGGATCATGCTCAAATTTTAGTCAAAATTGCCAGGAGATGTTTTATAACTATTGTAAAAATTTCAAAATGATCGGAGTTCGGAAAGGTCTCCATTTTACCGTTAGATCAAAACTGGGCAAAAATTGAGCGAATTTTAAACGAAAAATAAAAATATTTTTCCAATTTAATAATTTAGTTCCAAATAAAATTATAATGATTTTTGAACCACAAATATATGTTTCTAAGATACCCATTTTTATTATAGCTTAAAATATGATCATTTAAAATTAATATGAATTTATTTCAAATCCGATTTTTGCAAGAATAATGTTTTGAAATGATTTTGATTCAAACTTGGTTTTGATCAATCTAAAAATGATGCAAGTTTATGTTTGAGCTATATAATCAATCAATTAAGAAACTTTACATTAATCCTAAGCAAACACTCAATTACCGACTAGGTGAGTCTTCGAATGCTTCGATTTGTTTCTTCAAATTGATTCTTCACTTGAAGCTTTTCCCTTGAAGCTTTAGCATATGATCCTTGATCTTTTGTGCTTCATGAAATGCATTGCTAGCTTGTGAGTGATGAGATTGATCTTCTTGTCTTGTCCAACGCTTGTAGAAGAATGATCTTGATTCGGATAGATCGGTTTTAGTCCAATGTTTCGTTGACTTGATCAGATATTGATTGAATGATCCTTCTTAAACTTCCTTTGAGCAATCATGCTATTCTTGATTTTCCAAATAAGAAATCTATAATCTTATATCAAGAACATGTTAAATTACACATGATTGATTTATTGTTATTATCAAAATAAGATTAAGACCTTCAAGGTCAACAATCTCCCCCTTTTTGATGATGACAATAAATTAATGTGTGTTTTCAATAACAAGCATAAATAGCATATGAATAATTGAAATATGCTCCCCTTCAATTTATGCATAGATAAAATAAAAGATTATTAAAAGCATTGCAAATATTTGAGATAGTTTTAAAAATTAATAAAACAATTTTGATCTCAAATAAGGTTTTCAAAAGAAAACAATTATCAATGTTAAAGACATAAAACAATTAATGGTCTTACCAACATTAATTGTCACCAACACACATTTGCTCCCCCTATGGCAACATCAAAAAGGGATCAAGGCCACGGAAAGAAAATGGTAACTCCAAGAGTGCTTCATCTATGAGGCCGAGGTGTGTATGCCTCTCCATCTTTTGCCATAAGGCAAAAGTGTGCCACCTCCTCATCGCTCGACTCGATATCGGATTCGTCTTCATCCGATTCACGTGTATGCCCTTTAAGAGCATCTTTTAATCTTTTGTATAGCTCTTCCCTCTTTGCTTTCTTCTATCTTTTCTCCTCTTTTCTAACCGGACAATTTGATTTGTAATGTCCCAATTTTTGACAATGAAAGCACTTCCTTTCCTCATTATCAACTTTAGGATGAGTTGATCTATCATTATTTGAGGGTGATGGATTGTTGTCGATCTTCCCTTGGGAGTACTTCTTCTTTGCTAGGAATTTCTCAAATTTTCTAGAGAGAGTGCCATGTCTCCATCTCTTTTAGTTGAGCTATGATACCATATTGTCATTGGATTTATTTTCTCTCCTCCCTCTTCTCTTTGCAACTCCTTCTCATGGGTTTTAAGAGAACCCAAGAGCTTATCCATGCTAAGAGTTTTGAGATTCTTAGCTTCTTGAATTGCCGTCACCTTAGGTCTCCATTTCGTTGGAAAAATCCTAAGAATTTTTCGAATTTTCTCTTCATTAGAGTAAACCTTGCCAAGAAGGTCCAAAGCGTCAGTGAGAATAGAAAATCGACTATACATGGAAGCAAATGATTCGTTAGGCTCCATTTTAAACAATTCATAATCATGGACAAGAATATTAATATTGTCCTCCTTCACTTGTGAGGTTCCTTCATAGATAACCTCAAGCTTATCCCAAATCTCTTTTGCCGTTTTGCAACTAGAGATTTTGTTGTATTCATCCATAGTCAAAGCAGAATGTAATGAATTTAAAGCTTTAGCATTGAATTGAATTTTTCTAATATCATGCTCATTGTATTCGGATATAGACTTGGGAATAACATTTCCCATTTCCTCGGTTTTTGTAATTTCATAAGGTCCAATAAGTGTAACCTTCCATTGTTCAAAATCATTAGCTTGTAAAAATGTACACATTCTATTTTTCCAATAGCTATAGTTTATGCCATCAAACAATGGTGGTCTATAAGTAGAAGCACCTTCGGAAAGGCCGGTTCCTTGATAATATGACATGATCGTAAACTCTAAGATTCTTAAATCAAAACAAGAGTACAACCTCTGATACCAATTGTAGGTCGGAAAATACCCTAGAGGGGGGGTGAATAGGGATTTTGAAACTTAATGCGGAATTTAAAAACTTTTCGAAAATGTTTAAGTAAAACAATTTACTAAACAAATTTATCAAGGAATATAAGCAAATAAACAATCAAGCACAAGAGCAAATAATTAAGCAATCTCAAATAATTTAAACAATCAATAATAAAAAGATTGAGTTAGAAATACTGAACCAATTTGAAGTCCAAGACTTTTTGTCCACACGGTTTTGGTTTACCAAACCATAGTCCGCGCTCGGTTAGTTCCCCGAGAATTTCCACTAAAATCAATCTCCTTCCGAGTAAAGATCAAACCTCTACAAGTGTTGTCTCACACACTCTACAAGTATTGCTACACCACAATACTCCCACAAGATACCATCTTGCTAACCTTGTGAAATTTACCTTTCACAAAAACTAAACAAGAATTTACCTTCTTGTTTTTCCTATGAGATTTACCTCTCACAATTAAATCTAATTGTTTGGTGATTCACACCAATTTACAATAACTCTCTCAAGTGTGTATAGAATACAATTTGAAGCTCACACTAGAGTTATCCTATTTGTATATAGCTCAAATAAATAATGATTGATCAAAAATAATTTCTTGAATCTTTGAATAATGAAGATAGATGAAGAATATAGTATATGAATGATTCAAGTGTGTTAAAACATGTCTAAAACATCATATTTATAGCTTACAAAATCATATGGCCGTTGGGGATGATTAAGAGAGGTTTTGGCTCCAAGGTATACATTTTCAAACTTTCCAACAGCTAGTTTTGACAAAAAAATTTAAAATTGTTTTGTTAATTTCTCCCAATTGGACCGTTGGATCATGCTCAAATTTTAGTCAAAATTGCCAGGAGATGTTTTATAACTACTGTAAAAATTTCAAAATGATCGGAGTTCGGAAAGGTCTCAATTTTACCGTTAGATCAAAACTGGGCAAAAATTGAGCGAATTTTAAACGAAAAATAAAATATTTTTTCAATTTAATAATTTAGTTCCAAATAAAATTCTAATGATTTTTGAACCTCAAATATATGTTTCTAAGATACCCATTTTTATTATAGCTTAAAATATGATCATGTAAAATTAATATGAATTTATTTCAAAACCGATTTTTGCAAGAATAATGTTTTGAAATGATTTTGATTCAAACTTGGTTTTGATCAATCTAACAATGATGCAAGTTTATGTTTGAGCTATATAATCAATCAATTAAGAAACTTTACATTAATCCTAAGCAAACACTCAATTACCGACTAGGTGAGTCTTCGAATGCTTCGATTTGTTTCTTCAAATTGATTCTTCACTTGAAGCTTTTCCCTTGAAGCTTTAGCATATGATCCTTGATCTTTTGTGCTTCATGAAATGCATTGCTAGCTTGTGAGTGATGAGATTGATCTTCTTGTCTTGTCCAACGCTTGTAGAAGAATGATCTTGATTCGGATAGATCGGTTTTAGTCCAATGCTTCGTTGACTTGATCGGATATTGATTGAATGATCCTTCTTAAACTTCCTTTGAGCAATCATGCTATTCTTGATTTTCCAAATAAGAAATCTATAATCTTATATCAAGAACATGTTAAATTACACATGATTGATTTATTGTTATTATCAAAATAAGATTAAGACCTTCAAGGTCAACATATACTGCTTGGGGGAGATTGTCATGCGACATTCTCCTAGGAAGGGCAAATGTCGTGCGACATATAGGACAATGTTGCGCGACAAACGGCTGAAGTGATGTCCCTGACAGACTGATGTGTCAGGGAGTGGATGGTCTGGGTCAGAGGGGTTTGTCGTGCAGCACCTGGAGGTTTTCCGTGCGACAATCTTTTTTGTTGCACGGCATATACCAAAAAAAAGGTAGATTTGTCGCACGACAAGTCCCTCTGGGAACGGGTTTGTTGGGTTACAAACTTCCCGGAGCAGTTTTTGGTACTTCCGTGTGAGTAACATACTTATCAACAGTACCAGCGAGGGCTCATTAGTGTTCTTGTGGGGGTCACAGATTGGGGTATTTACATCACCAATCTCAATAAAAACAATTCAAAATTCACAATGGTCGATCATCAACACCAATTCTCTAAAACATATTAACTATTTACATGGTATTAAAACAGATTTAGCACTATTTTTGTCCAAAGTAACTAATCACATGATTGATGCTAAAATAGTTTTAATACCAATTGTCTAACACTAGAATTGTGCTAAGAATGTTTTAACACCACAGGTGACACTACAAGAAAATATAGCTTTGCCGACAATTTTTGAGCCAACAAAATATATTTTGTTGGCAAAAATGTTTTAGCCCGACAAATTTCTGTACTTGTCGAGTAAACAATGGCGCCAATTCTAAGGTTTTGGAGGGAACTTTTACCAACAATTTGGTATTTTAGCCGACAATTTTTTTTATTGGAAAAAAATCTATTAGCCAACAAAGTTGATTTCGTTAGGTAAAAATTTGGTGGGAATTTTCCCACTCCCTTAAAAAAAAATTCCCACTGGTTTCTATGTTAGCCGACATTCTAGCAAGGCAACAAAATAATTTTGTTTCCTAAAATATTAATTCTATTAATTAAAATTAATTTATTAATAATATCTTGTAGGCAAAGAGTATTAAAAATTTATAAACCTAATTAATTATTCTAATTCAACATATCGACCTTTTGATTGCTCCGAAGCTTTTCCCCTCTGTATCATCAATGGATTCCTCTCGCTACCAAGCTCCAATGCCGTTTTGTGATACGGCCGTCGCTTAATCTCGTTGAACACATCGTTTCATATCGCTTCCATCCACACCACCATAAACCCCAAAACCATTACTCTTGCTCATATACCCTTCATATGTCATGCTCACAATTCCCTGTCCGGGCTTTTGGTGTTGTTCATTTATAAGCAATCAATCTACAGTTTTAAGGGCACAAAGTGATAAGTTTTTTATTCCCTCCTATTTAGATTAGATCTCCCTTTTAATTAGGGTTTGCTTTTGTGTGAATTTGGGTAAAAATTCTATCTCTTCTTTAGTTAGGGTTTGCTTTTGTGTGAATTTAAGAAATTTTGGGTTGATTGATCTAGTTTATCATTTAGTTGGATTATGAATTTTACTTGATAATTTGATTTTGATTTGTCTGAATTTGTGGGATTTTCACACGCACAAACCATATATTTAAACTCCCATGTACGTATATGTGTATTCTACCTTTAAAACAACTTTGATTTTGAGCACCTTTTTAATCTTAAAGGCCCCACCTTCCATTGGATGGTTTTCAAGAAAGGTCAAATATTATGGTCCATAAAATTTTATTCACATGGGAGGGTTGAGCTTCTCCTGTGCAAGATATATATATATATATATATATATATATATATATGTATATATTATAATATAAGATTAGAAAATACATGTATAGATAGAATGAAAGAATGGTTGCAATCAAGTCTTTCGTATCAATTGTGATATATATACAATAATTAAAAAAGTATGTCTAATTTTAATTAAATCTAATATGTTTTGATAAAATAGTTGTTTATGGTTTGGTATATATTTGACGCGTCATCTTTAATTTTTTATATCTGTAAAATACACAATATTTTTGTCTGTTAAACAAAACATTAAGAGATATGATAAAATTTGATTGGATGTACCATACTGTAATATATTAGTGAAACAAAATAAAAAGTACAACCAGTAAGTAGAAAAAATAAAAATGAAGGGCTCTTTATTTGTGATAATAAAACTCAAAAGCTTAAAATACTTTTCAAGTAACTAATGCAGCAATAACTATTAATTAATGTAGTAACATATCAAGAATGGAAGTATGAAAAGCTACAGTCATGAAAGGAATGAACTATCTCTTGGTTGAAATTATCCAAGTGAATTAGTTCTTAAAGTCAAAAGTAATGAAAGCATGAAAATCTACAATTATAAAAGGAATGAACTCTCTCCTGGTTGAAATAAGCCAAGTCAATCAGTTCTTAAAGTTTAATTCCTCCAAATATAAAATCCCAATTTTTTATATATCCTCAAGCATACTATACTTTTGATATATATATTCTGTTCTCACCAAAATATTTAATAATATAAGCAAATACTAAAGTAATTTATCAAAAGGAAGATTATAACATTAAACAATGAGTCCCAGTGGAATTTTAGCACCGGCCATTAAAATATAACCACTTCATTTTCCATTCACTCCTACCATAACTTCCTTACTTTCATTGCTTAAATTAACTTTATATTATGAAAGATTGTTTTATCCTACGTGTGTTTATATATATATATATATATATATATATAGTCCTTCTCATAAGTACCATATTTAAATTAATTAATTTAAAGACCGTTTATTTTGAGAGGGTAATGAATAAACATTTTTAGAAAAGTTGGTTGAGAATATCTCTATAATGAGTAGATTATCTCCATTAAATTGCATAAAAAAAATTCAATTAGAAAAGTTGGTTGAGAATATCTCTTATTTTTGGACGTTGAAATTTTAGATTTTTAGTTAACCCACTTCCCGCTTGGTTTTTTTGATAAATTTTGGTGATGATGATGTACTCATTATAGAGATCATCCTCACCAAGTATCATCAAAAAATTCATTCATTTACCTCTCGAAATGAACGATCCTTAAACTAGTCAACTTAAGAACAGTCCTTAAGAGAAGGGGGATTGTATATTATATATATATACTACATGTTGTGTGTGCTTCTAGGATAAATATAACATACTTATTCTACGTATACTACTCATTGTAAATGCTAGCTTTTACTGCTACATCTCCTAGCTTCACATAGATTGTCTTCCAACTTCTTGAGAATTACCTTCCAATCCTTGGCACTTGGACTATGGATTCTGTTGTTTCTCTCTTGCCACCCAAAATATGTTGCTGCAGAAAAAACCAACTTTTTGTTGGGCTACAAAAATATTTTATCTAGCCTCTTGCATGTAAAACTTTAACTTTTTCTTTAATTGCATCCCATTGCTTGTCTATTGATCCCATTCCTTCTTAGAGCTTCACTCGACAATGGTTTTATAAGTAAAAGAACAATTAAATAATAAATGTTGCATATCATCAGGAGCATAGATCCCCACATAACATAGCACACACCCATCATCTTGAATACATCCCCACAGTACGTTTTAATTGTCTCTAGCAATGGCAAATTAATTTGTTAAATATATATTGAGTTTGAACTGCTTCACTCAAGGACACAATGCACATTACGTTTATTTATATATTTTATCTCTCCTTCATTGTTCTTTCTTTCTCCTTTTAAATATAGACACTACATACTATGTCGTTCAAAATACCTTTTACTAAAAAAATTGTTATTGTAGAGCAATAGACCAAATATCCTTAGAAAATGGAAATTTGCAGGGGTACATATAAAAGTAATTAACTTTAATTTGTTCTAAGAGAACTAATGCTAGTTGTTTTGTATAAAATTAATAGCCCTATTTTAATTTTTATAAAAAAAAGTTTTATAAGTAAAAGAACAATTAAAGAATAAATATTGCATATCCTCAGTAGCATATATCCCTACATAACATAGCACACACCCATCAGCTTGAATACATCCCCACAGTTTTAAATTGTCTATAGTAAGGACAAATTAATATGTTAAATATACATTGAGTTTGAGCTGCATGACTGAAGAACACAATGTACATTATGTTTATGTATATATTTTATTTCTTCTTCATTGTTCTTTCTTTTTTCTTTTAAATGTTAAGATTGTATACTCTGTTTTTTAGAATTCCTTTTGCTTAAATTTTTTTTTCTTGTAGAGCTATAGACCAAATATCCTTGAAACAATCTATGTAGAAAATAGCTCACATAAACATTATCGAGCTTCTGCCAATGAATGAATATATAGGAAAATTTGGAAGGGACTGAGCAGATGAGAGATACCTAGTTAGTTCTATACAATAATTATAGTGGGGGGCCCTTTTCATTTATAATATATATATATATATATATATGAGGGAAAATTTCAAGTAAGGACCATTATTACGGATTGAACCATTTGGTAGGCTTTCCGATGGAATTTTTTGATGAAATTTGGTGGAAAACTTCAAGGAAGGACCACTATTTAAGTCAAGTGTTGTTGCATACATTCTACACTTAGTACAAGGGAATGACAGTTATTATTTTACTGGGTTGGGTATTAAATTATTGTATTTACTTTTATGATGAATGTTAGTGCAAGTGTGCCATAAGGACACATATAATTTATTAAATAGAAAGAACCAAAATCTTCTATCTACATGAGTATTGATATTGATAATTATTTTTTTATTATACCTTCTTATTAATTTAATTTTTTTACAAAAAAAGAGGGAGATCATCTAAATTTATAAGTTATTTTATATTCCTTTCTTAAGGTTATGTTTGGAGCCTGCAGTTAAAAAAAAGATTAATAAATATATGATATTAATTTACTATTCACTAACAATAATACTTCCTTGACAAACAAAAACTACAAATACGATAATTTAAAGTATTTAATTGGTTTCCTTCCCTTTATATTGAGATTAAAATAATGATGATATGTTTTTCTGATTTTATCATAGCAGGTCTTAGTTTCATATAATTGTTTAAGGATTGTTTCTTAAAGTTCAAAGACCAAGTCAAGTCTAGAAAGGTAAGGCCTCTTACTCACTTAGTTACGCAATTTAATTTTTAATGTCACATATACATGACAAATACATAAGTTTTTAACAATTATGGCATGGTGCAAGAATTATATAATTAGTATTTATGTTATATTAAAATTAAACTTTAAAATATATGGATTATTATTAGGAAAAAACATTAGTAATAGTAACTATTACTTTTATACTAGAGTTCTAAAAGATAACCATTTGCTTGTGTTTGTATAATAACATGAACATAAATTGGATTCGTAATCCTAATTGAGTTAGTGCTGAATATTTAAGAGGGATTGGGGACTTTCTACAAGTTGCCAGTAAACATATCAATGATAAGGGTTATACAAAGTGTCCATGTCAAAATTGTAATAATTGTAGCTTAAGGACAATGAGAGAAATTCGACTACATTTAGCAACTTATGGGATGTCTTACAATTACACTACATGGACTCATCATGGTGAACGACATAGAGATGTCTTTACTTCTTCAACCACCGGGCCAATTTTGCATAATGTTATCGATATAGGATGTGATAATGATGATGTAAGGGATATAATCAATGACCTTCATCCTTACGCCTCTATGAATTACAATGATGTCTTAGGGGAAGAAAATGATGTAATGAATGATGATAGTCTCGAAAAAGAAGATTCCGACATGCATAGGAAAGAGTTTGACAACTTCGAAACGCTCTTTAAAGAAGCCCAACGAGAATTGTACCCTGGTTATGAGGATTTCTCTATGCTAACAGCAGTTGTAGAGTTGATGCATTGCAGGTTTTGAGCTTGATGTCCAACAGATGTTTTGATCAATTGTTGGGGATTATTAAGCGGCTTCTTCCAAAACTTAATAATTTTCCTTTATCATATTATGATGCAACTAAGACATTAAAAGGGTTAGGGTTGCGATACAAAAAAATCCATGCTTGCAAGTATGATTGAGCATTGTTTTATAAAGAAAATGAAGGCTTGGATAAATGTCCTATTTGTAGTGAACCAATGTATCATATGAGTTCTTGGGATGACAAAAAGAAGGTCCCGCGAAAAATTTTACGTTATTTTCCACTTAAGCCAAGATTACAACGATTGTACATGTCGATGCACATAGCGGGTAATATGATGTGGCATAAAGAGGTGAGAGTTGATGATGAAATAATGCAACATCTTGCTAGTGGAACTGCATGGAAAGAGTTCGACAAATTTTATCCTGACTTTGCGGCAGATTCTCGAAATGTAAAGTTAGGCCTCGCAACTGATGAGTTTAACCCATTTAATAACATGAGCAAACCTTACAACATGTGGCCTGTAGTGGTGGTTCCTTATAATTTACCTCATTGGAGAAGTATGAAGAAAGAATTTTCTATAATGACTTTACTAATTCTATGTGATAAAGCACCTGGAAAATAGATTGATGTGTATTTAATTGATGAACTAAAAGACTTGTGGGAAATTGATGTGCCAACGTATGATAAGGCTACAAATCCAGTGTTCAATTTGCGAGAAGCAGTGATGTGGACGATCAATGATTTTCCCGCTTATGCGAATCTCTCGGGATGCAGCACAAAGGGTTATAATGCATGCCCTGTTTGTAACGACGATGGAACATCAGAAAGGTTCAGTGACAAAATTTGTTATATGGGACATCGGCGATGGTTACCGTGGGATCATGCATGGAGAAATAACAAACACGCTTTTAATGAAAAAGTTGAACACTAGGCAAAACCCAGAGAATTCTTAGGAGATGATATTTTGGCGCAATTTAATAATCTGAATTTTGGTCAAATGGGTAAATATGAAAACAACCTAGACAAGAATATAAAGAGGGGGCTTGAGTATCGAAAATGGACGAAAAAGAGTATATTTTTTGAGTTTGAGTATTGGCCAAAGTTAAAAATTAGGCATAATTTAGATGTGATGCACATTGAGAAGAATGTTTGTGATAGTGTTGTGGGAACAATTCTGGACATTGAGGAAAAATCAAAGGATACACCCAAGGCTCGTAAAGATTTAATGGACTTAGGCATAAAAAAATTTGTGGCTAGTTTGGAATGGCACCAAGTATATGAAGAAACATCCGTTTTACACTGTTAAACCAAATGCACGAAAGGAAATATTTGAGTTTTTTAAATCGATAAAATATCCAAATGGATATTCAGCAAGTATATCTCGAAATGTGAAAGCTGAAAGTGGAAAAATTTCTAGATTAAAAGGTCATGATTGCTATGTGTTATTACAACGGCTTATTCATGTGGCTATTCAAAAATATTTGCCGACTGATGTAGTTGCACCAATCATTCAATTATGCAATTTCTTTCAACATATATGTGCTAAAACATTACGTGTGGAAAACATGAAAAGGATGAAGAATGAAATTCATACATATTATGCAATCTTGAACAAATTTTTCCTCCTACATTCTTTGATTCCATGGTTCATGTAATGATTCACTTACCTGAAGAAGCGATACTCGCTGGGCTAGTTAGTTCTAGATGGATGTACCCAATAGAAAGGTAATGGTATTTATTTTTCCTTTTAATTCCAAAGTCTACAATGATGCAATACATTTAATTATCAAAGTAATTGAATTAATTGCAGACTACTGGGCAAATACAAAACATTTGTGCGAAATAAGCCACGACCTAAAGGATTTATTACTGAGGCATACATTTCATATGAATCCCTCACTTTTTGTTCAATGTATCTCCGTAATGTGGAGACATCTTTCAACCGGCCTGAACTAAATATTGACAGTGGTGAAAGACAAGAGAAACTTTCTGCCTTTAAGAAAATTGCACGTCCATTTATGGGTAGTTCAATGATTAAATTTACGACTACATACATGGAGATTGCTAATTGGTTTATATTGAACAATTACGAGGAGGTGACACCATTTCTTGAGTAGGTGAACTATCTCTATACTTATTTTAAGTAGTTTATGCATGTGCTAAACTATATATGTTAGCCTCTTATATAAGGAGCATGAGAAAATTATAAGGAGTGAAAGTAGTGTAAACGTAGAAAAAAGACACAAAAAAGAATTTTCGACTTGGTTCCGAGAACGTGTAAGTAGATTTATATATAAATTTTAATAATTCACAATAATACTTTCTTTCATTTTTTTATTATTTGATATTGACATATTTACTTTATATTAAACTAGATGAGAAGTTTGGGAAAAGAAAATTCGCCTTTTTTTAATGATGAGTTGTTCGAGTTGGCGCGAGGTCCTGTACGAGCTGAAACTTATCAGGGTTGTATTGTGAATGGGGTCAGGTTCATAATTGCAGAACGAGATGATAAGTTGACTACTCAAAATAATGGGGTTTATGTTCCAAGAAGTGCGGATACAAGAGAAATAAAATTTTATGGTAAACTAACAAATGTTGTTAAGTTGTTATACAGAGAAGGTTACACAGTTGTGTTATTTAAATGTGATTGGTTCAATAGGAATCCTTCAAAACAAGGGAGTATTAATCATGATTATCATTTACTATTAGTTGACACAAATACTCGATGGTATGACACGACTCTTACATTCTTGCTACTCAAGTGAAACAAGTGTTTTATGTTAATGATCCCAAGGCAGGTGGTGGTTGGAAGGTAATTCAAAGAATCCAATATAGAAATGTTTGGGATATACCAGAGAAACAAGAATTTAAAGGTGATAATAATGATGATGATGTCGCATAACAAGAAAACTCGTCTTTTAACATTCCCAATATGGTGCAAATGCAAAATAATGATCATATTTCGACGCCTTATTGCTTAGACAATGTTCCTCCTGTTGAGGTTGAGATCAACTCTATAGTTATAGATCTCGGGCACCTTCCTCGAATTGATGAAAATGAGAGTGATGATAATTATAGCACTGAGGAAAGTAGTACATATAGTGATGGTAATGATGGTAGTCCAAGCACTACATATGACGATAGTGATTTAGATTAGTAAGTCACTTTTTAGTTATGCATTGCAAGTCTAACATATTTAAATACTTATTTTATAAATTCAATATAATACTGTACATCAATTTTAAAAAAAATCTCATTTATATTTTGTTAATTGTGCAAATGTCAATGATTACCCAAAAGAAGAAACGGTCTTTTGTGTCTCTTAGTTTGCTCTTTCAGCTGCCATGTCAAACTCGTATAATATACACAAATGAGAGTTATCTTCCAAATCAATCTCAGGCAACCAGTGTCCCTATTCCAACTACATTATCTCCATCGAATGGTACTTCTCTCCCCACACAAACCCCCCCACGTGTCTATCCCCACACGATCCCCACATGTGTCGAGTACCACTTATTTCCCCACACGATCCCCCCATAAGTCAAGTAGCACTCCTCTCCCTACACGATCCCCTCATGTGATGAGTGGCACTTCTCTGTTCACATGATCCCAAATTTTGAGTGAGATTCCATCTATATACACTAGTAAGACTTCTTTTTCTCAAGCTCGAACTCAATCCATAAGTGGCACAAATAGGGATTCTCTTCATCGCAATCAATCTCAGTTTAGTAATGGTGTAAATGCTACCTATGTACCACTCATTTGATCTCAATCTAGGAGTGCCATGATTGACACTTTTCCCACGCAGACAGTAGCAGGGGCTATTGATCCTTCAAGAAACCAAGACAATGATACTCGTCCCCAATCTCTACCTCAGGCACCCAGAAGGAAGATTACAATTCGTTGACATCAGCGTAAGAAAAATAATATAACTAATTTTGCAAACCAACTCTAAATAATTGTGACTATTTTTTTTTCAGGTTTGTTTTATGGCTAACTAACTATATTATTCGATTATAAAATTTTTATGCATGACAGAATCAAATGAAAATGAAGGGAACCTGCCAAATGCCTCGGATGTACGACTAACAAGGGGGGCATGTCGAATGGTTAAAACAAACCGCATTGTTCGTCTAACGCAATCAAGGATTAAGGTGGTTGTGGATTTGAAGCATGGGAGTGCGACGAGTAAAAGTATTCATAGCTTATTGGCTCATGAGGTTGGGGCAGTTATCCGTCAACACTGTCCAATGGATGACAGATATTGGACAAAATTGTCTGAAGATAAAAAAAAAGGGACTTTATTTCAAAGATCACTGTGAGTAACAATGCAAATATTAATACCTTTTTTCTGCTTCAGTATTATTAATACTACTTGGGATAAATCATTGAGTTATTTAATGTGCTAATAGAGGAATTTTTAGCTTTAGATTATTTTGAGCTGCCTTTAACTGTTGCCATTTGGTCTGATTTGAGAGCTGCCTTTGTGTATTTTTAGCATTTTTCAGCATTGAAAATTGGTGCTATTTTCTTGCATTATGTAAACTTTTTGATCGCCATTTTTTGGGGCCTGTTATAGTTGCTTTTCAATAGTACTTTGATGGCTAAATTAGGATAAAAGTAATTAATTTCTAAGGGTGGATTGTTTCTCTTTTAAATAATTGTCTAAGGTAATAAGTATACAACGACCATAGGAAATGAATTTAGCTAGTGAAAAATATGTCTAGTGATTATTTATACATATAGTTGATTTGTACTTGTATTATTAAATAAATGTTTTATGTTAAAAGAAAGTCTCTATTTGATAATGTTTAGGCATTGATAAGGCGGGTAAGGTTGGGGAAGGAACATATTTTCAATTATTTAACACTGGCTTTATGTTAAAAGAAGGGATTATATATAATTTAATCGGGAAGGGTAAGGTCGGCATGTCACCAATGTTTAATATAATTGGTCTGCTATTATTTAATTAAGTATAATTAATTGTTAGGGCTTAGGAAAGCACTATAATTAGTTCAAACATATGTTTCTTTTAGTTCCACAAAAAATTAGTTAAAGGGTGGCTAGATTAGACTATAGGGAGTACCAGTATGATTCGAACTTAAGCTTGAAGTATTTTTCCAATTCAATGAAATTCAAGAGGCTTAAGTGCTAGGAAACCTAATAAAACAACTGAACATTAGAATACTAAAAAAAAAAAAAAAAAACTTATACTTGGAGACATCATTTAATATAACAAAACAAAACCTGAACTGCATAAGAACAAACAAATTAAATGAATAATAGTTACTTACATTTACATATACATGCCATTGATCTTTGTCTTTGAATAGAATAAAACAGAACTGAAAGGTTTGGTTCAAGTTTGGGTTTGGAAAATTTAGAAACTGAAATCAACATCGAATTTTCAATTGAATGTCGTGCTTATGAACTATTCATTTTATTTTTCTTTAACTATGTGATTGGAACTTTTTATTTAGCTAGTATTGCACTTTTTTTATCCTTTATTATTTTTTATTCTTTCTAGGTGAACTTTGATATAGACACAAAAGTTTATGAAAACTACGATTACATCAACAACATGATGGCGACGCGGTACAGGGAGTTCAAGTGCGAGTTACATGACTACTTTTTAGATTTTGGATCACTTGAGGAGGCATTAGCAAATCCTCCTACAGAGATGGACGTAAGACCGGGGCAGTGGGAGTTTCTTTGCGAACATTTTCAGTCATATCGATTTTTGGTACTTATCATGTTGCTTCACATTTAACGTTCATTCCTTCTTCAATTTCTTTTTATGATATCATTGACAATTGATTTTTATTTTATTTTTTACTTCTATAGAGACAATCGAAGGCTAACAAGATTAACCGACCAAAGAGGCCATATGAACATCACGCTGGCTCATGCCCACTTCGCTATATAGTGGAGGAGTGTGTAGAGGTAATGCATTCTAGTTAATATCCATGCTTTAATCTTTATTAAAAAATATATATATATATAATGATATCAAAGAGTGGAGGGTATTTAGTTTTTAGAAGATAGTCTTACTAGTTGATCATCATTACTTGACATTGAAATATATTTAAGTTTCATATTAAATACTTGCAGGCGGGATCCCAATTTCCAAAAATTAACACATTTGAGAGAGCTTATGGGGGGAAGAATAAGAATATTACCAATGATGCTGCTAAGGCCAAATTCGTGAGTTTTACATTTTTAAGTTACGATAAATTTTATATTTTGTTATATAATTGAGTTTGTATTAAAATTTACTATCTTGATGAATAATTCTGAGGATGAGATGATCACAAAGAGGGACGACTATATTAAGGAATTAGCACATGAGTAACCCGAGGATACACCGTCAGAAGACATAATTGTGACAAACAAAAATGCTGGACTTAAAATCTTAACAGATGTACTAGGTGTTAAGCCAGGCAAAGACATTCTTGGATTTGGAGCTGGTTGGGTTCGTGAACTTAAAGGATCATCAATGAGAACTCGGCAGTTGGAGGAGAAGCTGGCAGCAAAGAAAGCAGCAAAAGAGGAAGCCCAACAAAACCTTGCCTTTTTCATGCAAAGGTGGGAGCAAACTATGCAACCGTTAGCACAACGAGATCCTGGGGTTATACTTCCTTTAATGACTGTACCACCTCAAACAAATTCGGGTGAGCAGGTGGGTGAAGAAGAAGACAACTTTAGTGCTTGAAGGACTCTTAATTTTTTTGGTTTAGAACTTACTAATTATCTAGAAAGTTTAGATATTAAACTACTACATTTATGCTTAGTAAACTTTTGGGGGTGCATTATATTAAATTTGGTATATTTTGATGGGTTTTATATATAAGAATTTTTTTTATTAATTCGTAATTTTGGTTTATATTTAAGGAATCTACTGTTAATAAAAGGAAATCCCACAAAAGTAACATAAATTTAAAACTACGATAGCGCTATTTAGTAATAAATCAACCAAATTTGTTTCTTTAAGAATTCAAAGAGTTTGTCGGCAAAAGAAATATCTCCTAACAAAATGGCTCGTTGAAAGTACAATCAGACTCTATGTACTCAATTTCTTTGTTGGCAATGGGATATTAAGCCGACAAAAACATTGTCGAGAAAGACTTTAACTTTTTGAGACGAAATATTTTGTTGGACAAAGTAAATTACTTGCCGACAAATTTTTTTGTCTGAAAAGGATTGTACCAGTCTAGACAAAAAAATTTGTTGGCACAGAAAATTATTAGCCGACAAATGTTTTTGTTGGGACAAATGAAATCAAGCCAACAAAACATTTTGTCGGCTTTTGCACTCTCTTTCGACAAAAATATTTGTTGCTAAATTTTGGTCGGCAGAAACATTAGCCAACAAAATATAATTTTTCATCGGCTTAAGTCTTGGTAAACATGGTTTGCGCGACAAAGTGCGCAACAAAAATCTTTTGTCGGCAAAAATTTTACATAACAAAATATGGTTTTAGCCGACAAAATATTTTAGCACACATCTAATTCTATACATCAAGGTGCTAAAACAAATTTAACACTATTTTTGTCAAAAGTAACTAATCCCATAGTGCTAAAACAGTTTTAGCCTTAACTGTCCACTACTAAAATGGTGTTAAAAGAGTTTTAGTACCAATACAAAATACAGATCAATGAAATTCATAGTGCTAAAACAAATTTAACACCAATAGAAAATAGAGAACAACAAAATTCAAGGTGCTAAAATAGATTTATCACTAATAGAAAACAGAGAACAACGAAATTCAAAGTGCTAAAACAAATTTAGTACCAATTATCTAGAATATAATAACTAATCAAATGATACTAAAACAGTTTTAGCACTAATTATCCAACACTAAAATCGTACTAAAAGGATTTTAGCACCAATAGAAAACAAAGAATAACGAAATTCAAGGTGCTAAAACAGATTTAGTACTAATAGCAAACATAAAATAACTAAATTGAAGGTGCTAAAACAGATTTAGTACCAATAGCAAACATAAAACAACTAAATTCAAGGTGCTAAAAAAGATTTAACACTAATTGTACATAATATAATAACTAATTACATGGTATTAATACAGTTTTAACACCAATTGTCCATCACTAAAATGATACTAAAAAGGTGTTAGCACCACAAATGAACACATATAACTAAACTGTGCTAATATAGATTTAGCACACATCCAATGCTACATATCAATGTGTTAAAACAGATTTAGCACCAATAGAAAATAAAGAACAACAAAATTCGAAGGTGCTAAATTAGATTTAGCATCATTTTTGTCCAAAAAAAGAGAAAATTAAATATAGTATAACATAATTCTATCCTATATAATTAATATATATATATATATAATATAATATAATATAATACAAGTTAGAAAATTAACGGTGGTAGTTGTAAAGGAAGAGGATATATTCAGGCCAAATTAAGATTTAGGAGGAGATGATGATGTTGGAGTTGTAGTTGTTTTTTCCTCTTGCGAAGCCATATTTTGGATCCAACGTGGATGATAGCAAAAGGATCTAACATTTTAGGAATGTTCTTACCGGAGGAGAAATGTATGAGGAGTCCGATGAAAAAATCATCATCGCCGTCTTCAGTCGGCGATCAGAGAAAATGAGAGTATGTAGATCAAGTAATTAAAACCTTTAATCGAGCTGAGATTAGACAAATATGGTAATTAGATTTGAGAGGTAGAAAGAAAGAGGGAGTTAAATTCGGTATAATGCAACTGTTTAGGGGTTGAGAGAGAGATTGGAGTGAGTGAGCGAGAAAGAGGGAGCACTGTTTAGGATATTTTTGTCCATTAACATTTATCATTTTTCTTAAAATAAATTAATATTATAAAATGTGTTCTTATTGTAAAACCAAATTATGAAATTAGCACTATTTCATTTTATTAAACATGAATCCGTCTTAAGAGTTATAAAACGTTACGAGCGATATTCTATAACTCATTATCTCAATTAAAAAATGGGACTTGTTTGAAAAAGTTATGTGCAAAAAAAAAAAATATAAAATAATATTTTTATAAATTAAGGGCCAATATTTGACTAAATTCTAAAATGAGTTCAACATTAACTTTACAATATATTTTTAAATTGTAATTTTTTATAATATCGTGCAAAATTTAGTTTACACTACAATTTTTTAGAAGATTACAATTTCTAAATATTTAATTAATAGTCCTTTTAAGTTATTTTAACAAATTACAAGTTTAAACTTATTTCTTGACAAAAGCACACATAATAATTTTTTGGGGTTATGCAAAGTTAAGGTTTGCAGTCGATTTTTTTAATACATTATTATGTGTTAGGGTTTATTATAATTACTCTAGTGATACATAAAATATACTTGTTAAAAAAATAAAACTCATCATGCAAAATAAATTTACATTAATTTTTTTTTACTGCAAAATTAATTTTGCCCAAAACACATTTTTCTGCAATGTTAAGTTCGCACGTCACACAATTTTGGTCAAAGCCTTCATTTTAAATTAACACAATTGATAAACATTGAGTTTACGCTAATAAAATTTAAAAATAAACTCTTATTTCAGAAAAAAATATTATTCCCGGAATTTTTCTCAAAACAAATCTCATTTGGGGAGGTTTCTACCCATTTCTAGTAATTCTTTTTGAAAGAAAGAAAGAAATATCATCAATTTGTTGTGTTTGGCTCATCATTCATCATTCTGCTGGTGACAGGCGTATTGGTACTATGCTCCAAGAAGGCATAGTGGCACAAAAAGTGAGAGTTTTTCAAAGTTGGTAGTAACAAGTTACATTTTGATATTGGCTTGTTTAACTGTGTCCTCTACCACAAATTGACAATACCTAATAAATATATAAAATACTCGCTATATTAAGCTTTTTTCTTTTTCTTTTTTTTCCTGTGCCGTGGGTTTTATATGTGTAAATATATAAACATTTCTTTAAAAGTCAATAGCCCATAATATTATTGAAAACCAAGAGAGAAGAGGATAAAGGTTCAAATCCATGGATATAATTCAAATAGAAAAAAATAAACTAAACATTTTTTTAGAGCATCCATTACTATATATGGGTATTTATGAAGTAAATGTTATGAAAAAAAAAACACTAAACAAAAAATGAAAAAGGAAGGCGGCCAACCTTTTTAATGCTGAATTTTAATATGAATATATTCCCTTAAATTAATTTTCTGGATTTTAGCATTTAGCTAGATATATTCACCTACCGAACAAGTTGTTACTACTATTATTTATGAACAAAATTATCTGAGACCTGACGTATATTGTGCAACAATAAATAAATGGCATAATTAATGTATTTATCTATGAAAACCATATGGTCTCATCATATTGGACCGACAGTCCCATAAATTGTGAAAAATTTAGTTAAAAAAAAACTTGGGTAATTTTTCATTTTTGAAAGAAAGAAAGAGAAATAATTAGTTGAACCTAGATACATCAAATGATAACATTATTAGAATATATGTATAGATATGGTATAGTTATAGTTGATATGGTATAGTTGACTACCACTATGATTCTTAGAATCATGGGATATTATTTTTCCTTCCATATATAGCTCATTCCATCCTTATTTAAGGGACTTTTTTATTCATTCATAAAGACAACAATATAATTCATTCTTCCATCTCTCTCTATTTGTTAACATGGTATCAAAGGAATACACGATCTACTACAAACCCTAGTCCTGCAGTCATCATAAACCCTAGTCACAGCCAAACAGAATCAGCCACGCAACCCTAGTCCCATGCAATCTAAGCCACTATAACCAGAAATTTCTACACCTTCGTACATCCAATATTTACCCTTTACCAAACCAAAAATTACACCATCATCCTCGTCCCCAAGAGACGATTCAAAATCCGTTTGAATCATCTCGAAACAATAAGCCACGCCCTCTCATGTGCCTTAAGTATTCCGAGTCCTTTCGCCGCACTTCGTCCACGCGCCATTGCAGCACCGCCTTCCACCACGTCACTGCCACATCAGCCCCCTGGGCCATATCCGTTGCCACGTCAGCAGACCCGCCACGTCAGTGTTGACCTTGACCGTTGACCAGCTGAAACCCTAAAACGGTTCATCTCCAGACAAGTTCTTTATACTTTCAACTGTCCGGTTCACTTTTTTTTTGCCGATTCGCGACTAGACCAGACCGGTTCCTAGCATTTTTTGGCGTCCTAAACACAACGACAGTCTCAGAATTTCCAAATTCAATCTTGATCTTTGGTTATTCAGTCTCCGCAATGCCCCTCGACCCCACAAACATGACCGGTTCATCTACAAAAGATTCTCCCATCATTATTCAGACTAAGGGTTCTTTATTCAACATTGGCATTCAGCTAGATAAAACCAATTATGACATATGGTCTCAACTCATGGAGATGCATATCGCATAGAAACAAAAATTCTCCTTCATTTAGGGTTCTACCCAAATTCCAAAAAAAGGAACACCAGAATTCGATAAGTGGTACCCTGATAATCAACGAGTGAAAGGATGGCTCCTAATGTCTATGAAACCAGAAATCATGAAATGCTACATTCGTATTCCTATGGCGCGCGAAATCTGAAAATCACTACCTACGGCATTTCATGACAGGGCTGATGAACTACAGGCTTTTTCTTTAAACCAACGAGCCTTCACTGCCAAACAAGGTGGGCAATCACTATCTAAAATTTATGGGGAGGTGACAGAGATATTTAGCGAGTTGGACCAACGTAATAAGGTAGTTATGGAAAGCCCTAATGATGTGGAGTCTTATAGGAGATCAATTCAACGCTTGAGAGTCCACAATTTTCTTGTCGGGCTAGATAATGAACTTGAACAGATCCGGGGTGAGATTTTGCAAAAGGATCTGATTCCAGAACTAGAAAAGGTATATGCCCTGGTTCATCGAGAAGCTCTTCGACGGCAAACAATGAATCCCGCGACAAACACTGTAGCTATGGTAGCCCGTAATCAAGCCCCCTCCAATTCTAATTAGCAAAATTCAGATAAACGATCTGGCTCTGGTAACCGGCCAAATGACTCTCGGGGTTTAACCTCCAAATACCCTCCATGCTCTGTCTGTGGACTTACAAGACACTCGAAAAAGGGTTGCTATGAAATCATTGGCAATCCTAATTGGTGGAAGGATTTTCGCAATCGCAAAACAAGTCAGACCACAGAAAGAAGTAACAAACATGCCTCAGGCTTACTCACCACCACAGGTACATCATGTATGACTTTACATTCTGTCTTTGTTTTGAATAATACATTGGTAATTGATTCTGGTGCCACTGATCATATTACATATAATTCAAAAATGGTTACTCCTTTAGCCCTATCATCTCATACCTTTGTTTTCACAGCCAATGGTGTTTTAGTTCCTATAATAGGAAAATGATCAATTAATCTATAAGACACCCTGAACCAAAGCTCCATCTTAGTAGTACCATCATTAGATTATAATCAATTATTTGTTGCTCAAATAACTAATGCCTTACACTGTATTGTCATCTTTTGGCTTTCTCATTGTGTTTTTAAGGATATTCAGACGAAGAAGACGATCGATTATGGCGTTAAGCGCGAAAAATTGTATTATCTGAACTTGGAGTTAAAAAGCACAGATCGCTTGCACAAGGCCTTGAACAATAGTACCTCTGAAAAGAAGATTGCCGATGAACTTTGGTTATGGCACCGTCGGTTAGGATACGCATCGTTTGGTTACTTAAAGAAACTATTTTCCAGTTTAGTTAATAAAGTTGATTCTTCAGTTTTTCATTATGAGATTTGTGAACTGGCTAAAAGTCATCGTACTTCCTTTAAACCTTCATTAAATAAAAGTTCAGTTCCATTTATGATCATTCATTCTGATGTATGAGGTCCGTCTCATATTTCTTCTTTAAGTGGTATACGATGGTTTATCACGTTTATTAATGATTGCACTCGAATGACGTGGGTTTGTCCTATAAAATCAAAAAGTGAAGTTAGTAGTTTATTTCAGGGATTCCATAAACAAATACGTATATAGTATAACACTAATATTCAAGTTCTCCAAAGTGATAATGGTGGTGAATATATGAGTACCGAGTTACAGGCATACTTCAAACTCCATGGAATCATTCATCAGACTACATGTCCTTATACTCCTCAACAGAATGGGATTGCCGAACAAAAAAATCATCATTTTTTGGAAATAGTTCGGGCATCATTGATTGGCGCAAAAACATCAATCTCATATTGGGGTGAAGCACTGTCCTCGGCTGCCTATTTGGTAAACCGCATCCCCTCATCTGTACTTGATTTTCAGACATCCTTCGAAGTCTTAGCTAAGCTTGTCTCGGCTCCTACCGTGTCAAATCTTCCTTCCTAGGTGTTTAGATGTGTTACATTTGTCCACTTACCAAAGGAACAACGATACAAACTTGAACCTTGCGCTCTCAAGTGTGTCTTTGTAGGGTATGCATCTTCTCAGAAAGGGTATCGGTGTTATCATCCTCCTACACTAAACTATATGTCACTATGGATATGACGTTTCATGAAGAAACTATGAACTTAGACAGGGCTGAACTCTAGGGGGAGCATTATAAGGAAGTTCAGTTATTTGGGAATATCAATGAGGAAGAGATAAGCTCAATAGATATGGTTCCAACGTTGACTTCGAGTTCAACATCGACAACAGAGACAACCGAAATAGCAGAAACCTTTCCGAGTGAAGTTGTGCCGTCCCCGTCTCCACCTAACGTAAACAACCAATCATCCACTTCAAATATTCTTGAAACTGAGATCTCCCAGGTATCATCTTTTTCTATTCCTATAAAAAAGCTTTCTAATCGAGCAAATAGAGGTGTACCTAACTCACATATGACCCAGATTTTACTAGTAAAATCGAATATCCTATGAGTAATTATGTGTCTTATGATCGGTTAACTGCATCTAACAAATCTTTTGTGAATCAATTATCTCATGTATCTATTCCTAACAGTGTGTAGGAAGCCTTATGTGATTCTAAGTGAAAATCAACAATGGATAAGGAGATGAAGTCCTTGTTGAAAAATGGCACATGGGAATTTATCGAATTACCAGTAGGAAAGAAGAAAGTGGGTTGCAAGTGGGTGTACATTTTGAAATATAAAGAAGATGGAACAATCGAAAGATTCAAAGCAAGACTGGTTGCAAAAGGCTACACACAGATGCATATGATTGATTATCTAGAGACATTTGTGCCCGTAACAAAGATCAATACGGTGCGAGTGTTAATCTCATTAGATGCAAACTTGGACTGACCTCTACAACGGTTCGATGTGAAAAATGCCTTCCTACATGGGGATTTAGATGATGAGGTATATATAGAGTTCCCATCTGGATATAAGATCCCGATTGAGCATACAAATAAAGTCTGCAAGTTGAAAAAATCTTTGTATGGGCTAAAACAATCCCCTAGAGCCTGGTTTGGGAGATTCGCGAGATCGATGCAAAAGTTTAGGTACAGCTAGAGTAATTTTGATCATACTTTGTTTTTTAAGAAGAGTCATGGGAAGATTACGGCTCTTATCGTTTATGTAGATGACATGGTGCTCACAGGAAACGACCCTCAAGAACAACAAGCATTGAAGAAGCTCTTATCTTAGAAGTTTGAGATAAAAGACCTTGGGAACTTAAAGTATTTTTTTGAGATCGAGGTGTCTAGATCATCAAAAGAAATCTTCCTATCTCAGAGAAAGTATGCCTTAGACTTACTGAATGAAACTGGAATATCCGCTTGTCAATCGTAAGAGATTCCAATGGAGGTTTGATTGAAGTTAGAGGTCGAAACAGATCAAGTGCCCATCGATAGTTGACTACCACTATGATTCCTAGAATCATGGGATATTATTTTTCCTTCCACGTATAACTCATTCCATCCCTATTTAAGGGACCTTTGTATTCATTCATAAAAACAACAATATAATTCATTCTCTCATCTCTCTCTATATATATATATATATATCTTAATTTGTTACCCTAAATCCAAATCTATGATCTACCCTGGTGTTACTTCAATGTCTCTCCTATCCCCGTTGTGCGTGAGATATTTTATTGAGTACAAGGATAATGCACAGTGTAACAAAAAAAATAAAAATTTATCATAATAAAAAAGAGAATCATTTTTCAATTGTTAATATGTTCTTAAAATAAATATTTAGAATGTATTTCATCACAATGTACACCAAAATATATAAATAGTAAAATATCTAAGTATGGATAGAAATTTTAAATGAAATCACCGCATGAATCAACCGGATACTCTCACTTTGGTACATTACATTGATTATACATTTATGCCGTGGAAAAAGTAGTGAGTATTTTTCTTGTATGCATGAAAGGAGAGCTACAAATAATCTTTGTGTATTTGACTGTCAGCGTAATACCTTTTATTTTTATTTATTTTCTCAAAAAAAGCTTGTTTGTGAATAATCCTTTTCGGAATGAGTATTTTCCTTTATATTTAGAAAAACTGAAAATACCAACTACTATCTCCCAGACTTCCTACTCACTAATAATATGACCACATTTGATAAGCATATCGATAATTTTCCTTTTCGTCATGAATTAAGAATTTTATTTTGACTTTTTTTATTTTTTGAAAAAATTATTGAAGTAGTGTTATTTAGCCTTTTATTTTTTTATGTATCTCAAATTAATAGTTTTTTTTTTAAAAAATAATTAATTAAAAAACTGAAAAAAATCATATGTTTTGACAACTAATTAACTTACAGTTAACGTAATCTTAAAAAGTATTAAAATAATAATAAAAAAATACATGCGACTTCCAGCTGTCTTTTAGTTTCACTCCCCGTTTCTTTATCAACTAACAAAATTATTAGTCAAAAATAAAATTGTAAAAAAGATAAAAATTTATTAGTTAAAAAAAGGAGAGAGTTGGGGGGGGGGGGGGGGGGGGGGCGCCCAACTAATAAAAGAGATATATATGTGGCCTACCTTTGGACACACAGGAAAAAAAAAGAAGTGGGGAACCCCTTGATACACGTTTTTTTTTTTTTTCCTCACAGAGGATAAACACAAATATGTATGGGTAGAGGTAGTTATATCGTTGTATCAATACTTTTTTTTTAAGAGTATATAATTACTTTTACAAGTTGAACTGCATATATAGTTTTAAAGTTATTTGTTACTTTGCCAAATTGGCAATGTAATGTCACCTTTATGTATATATTTTATGATGTCCATACTGACACAGCTTTTCTCTTAATCTCATAATCTATAACCTAAACCTTTATATAGGTTAACATTATACTCATGTTAAATTGTTGATTGAGATATATATATATATAATCACCCAAAACAAAAAAATTAAACACATCACACCCATTCTTCGAGAATCATAATATGAAAAGGCAAAGTAGTTCAAGAAATGATCGAAGAGACATAATTTCACAAAAGCAGAAAACAAAAAAGAAAAAGGAAAATAAAAATTTGCGGTGTAATTTTCAATCCACATCAAAGAAAAAGAAGAAATTGGGGTTTTTCGTACAGAATTTTTGAGCTTTAACTCGAATGCTTTGGTATATTTGGCCAAAATAAGTGTAATATGTAAGAGTAGCCACAGCATACCAAATAAAGTTTATCCACAAATTTATAAATATAGCACTAAATTTCTTGAAAGGTTATACCGGGTATAATGTTAAAAAAGGCCATACGGATGTACCAAACCCGTATTAGATTATTTGCTTTATAATAAAAAAGGCTTCACAAGGGTGTGCCACACAATATGACTTAAAAAAGGAAAAAAAAGAGGCTTCTTAGGAGTGTGCCTTGTAATTTTTTTTAAAGTCATATTGTGTGCGACACCTGTACGAGTAAAATATAGGCATACGATAGGTTTGCTTCCTCTCTACCATAATACGCTAAGTTTATCTGTCAACTATCAAGTTGTGTCCGCTATGACTAAGAGTATGGTAAATTTACCAATTTACTATACCAATTACAATACTCTAAGATCTCGTTTGGTTCGCGAATTTTAGTACTCGAAAAAGGAAAGTCGTTCTTTTCTTTTGTTTGGTAAGCACAAATTCCGGAAACACTTTTCCGAGAGAGGGGAAAGTAAGGGGTAAAACCATTCCTCCCAAAATACATGGGATTGATTTTTTCATGTGATTTTCAAGCATTTATTGCACAAATTTTAGACAATAATACTCTTACCTAAATACTTTCCATAGTTTACCAAACACAAGAAAGGAAATTTGACAGGAAATCCACTTTCCCACCTTCATGAAAAAGATAAGAGAATTAATTTTCTTTCTGTAAACCAAACGAAATCTAAGAGAGAACTTTTAAGTAAAAAGGAGAGAGAAAGAAGGGTCCACATTTCACTTTTATTTTTTGTTTGGTTTAAGGTTTGTTCCTTCTGGTATACCATTGCGGTTTCGAAGCAAATGAACCAGTCCTTGGAGGTGGGACCAACGTCTCAAGCCCATTGGAACAGGACTAAAGTTAGGGTGGGCTGAACTCTTTAGTCTAGGCAATGAGTAACAATGAGTAACAAACTAACTAGGGCGGATTGGAGCTTGTTTAACCCATGCCCAGTTCCGCCATTGCATATCATAAGTGAATGGTAGAACTAGAAATAATTTTATCCTTTTAAACAAAGAATTGTGTTTTTATTTATTTATTTTTTTATAAAATTCGGTGCAGATGATCTCTATCATGAATAGAACAATTCTACCAAATTTTATTGAAATAAATTTAATTGGAAAGTCAGTGAACTAAAAATTGAAAAATATATATACGTGTGTGCGCGCGCGCGCGCATTTTTAGCTGTTCAAATTTTAGATTAGTAGTTAACGAATTGCCCGGTTGATCTTTTTATGAAATTTGGTAGAGTTAATATACTAATTATGGAAATATCATCTCCACCAAATGTCATCAAAAATTTCAACAATTTACCCACTCAAAAATAGAAATTCGTTAAAGCCTAATTGCTCAATACATAATTAAGAAAAAGGGTATATATACACCTCTATGGCAAACATTTATGATATAATTTATTTTATATATATGTCCCAAATTTAAATTTTATGATCACAGTCCGAACATTTCAAGTATACGGTCTAGTTTCAAACTTTCATTTTTATGACATATTCAGTGTACAAAGTCTCAATACATACACATACTTCTATATGTATATATATAGTAAGTCGTTTTCTTCATATTTTCTTAGTATTGTATCATTTCATAAGGTGGCAACGAGTAGACACAGTCCCATAATCTCTCACATCTTCTTCGCTGACAACAACCTCGTTTTTGGGGAAGCTAGTCACAATTAGGTGAGAAGAATTAAAAAAAATTCTTTCTATATATGTGGAGGCTTCTGGTCAATAGGTAAATTTTGAAAAAAAGTGCTATTGTTTTTAGCAAAAATACTCCAATTAACGCCGAAGGCAGGTGTCGAGCTTGTTAAGTGTTCGTGAAGTGTCACCATGAATTATACCTCGGATTGGCCAATGTTGTAGGGAAATCTTAGAGAGAGAACTTCTATTGTATTCATGATAGAGTTTAGGCAAAATTAAAAAGGTGAAAAGGCAAACATTTATCAAGGGCGGGGAAGGAAGTCCTTATTAAGGTAGTGGCATAGGCTGTGCCATAATATGCAATGAATGTTTTTAAACCTCCGACGCCCTTTTGCGAAGATATTGAGGCGAGCATTTGGAGGTTTTGGTGGGGGTCAAGATGAAGCTGATAAAAACATTAATGTGGTGGTCTATTTTATGCAATTCCAAATCCAAGGGCGGTATTGGTTTCCGGGATCTGAAGGCTTTTAATTGGGCTCTACTGGCCAAACAAGCTTGGAGGCTAGTGCAGCGACCAAACTTTCTTCCGGCCAGGATTTTTCAGGCAAAATATTTTCCAAACGGGTCCTTTGGGGGTTGCAAAGCTTGGATCTTTTCCATCTTTTGTCTGGCGGAGTGTATGGGGAAGCTAGAATGTTCCTGGAACATGGGTCTAGATGGCGCATTGGCTTGGGCGAGTCGGTTTTAAATTGGAAGGATAGATGGGTTCCCGATTTGAATTCCTTTAACATTTCTTCACGTTTTCCTGAATTGGGTGAACAAGAGAGTAGCTATAGGCTCTCTACCGACACATTCCAAGTTAATGCGTATGTAGAATATTGTTCACATTTTACTTGAGTGCCTCAGTATCTATTGTCCTCATATTTTTTTTTTATGCTTTAATGGAGGAGCAGATTTGGTGCAACCAGAACTCATTTTTTTCCGAGGGGAAAGGTCGAGATGCATGATTTATCGATGAACTCGCTATCAAGTTTCTTTAGAGATTTCGTGAGGCAAATTTTTCCCTTTCCCCGTCCAACTTCTTTAGCCATCGTTTGTAGGCTCCACTTTCAAACTAGGTAAAAGCGAATTTTGACACAGCTACTTTTGGTGTGGTAGCTCCAAGTGTAGAGGGAGCTTTCTTGGCTAGTTTGTGCAAAAGTTCAAAGTTTCTGTTGATTTATTGGCAACAAATGTGATAGTGGCACTAGTTGCTGTTGATTTTATTTGTGGCTTGCCTTTCCGTAATATTATTTTCAAAGGGGATGCATTAGCAATCATTAAGTTAGTCAAAAACAATGCTAGTAGTGCGGGTTCGTTTGGGCTTTAGGACCTTGTAATAGGTCTTTTGTACATCATAGAGGTAATGGAGTCGCTCATTACTTTGCTAGGCGTGCTTTGTTTGTGATAGAATCCGATTGTTGGATGAAGGGGACTCCCGCGTTTTTATTTCCTTCCCTCCAAATAAACTCTGGTTTTTAATTTTATCGCTTTCTTTAAAAAAAAAAAATACAAACAAACTTGATTCGAAGCAGCAAGATATGTAATAAGTCTTTTGCTTGCATAAAGATGAAAGAAAAATGCTGCGTAATTATAATTAACATAAAACACCCTAACTCAAATGTCATTCTTATTTATCTTGTTTTTAACACCAGAAAATTTAATAGGAATGCTTTCTTTTTCCTTAATTAGATTATTGACACTAGACAAGCAACAATGCAAAAAGTAACTAATGATCAAAAAGAAAAGAATCTCATTGTTCTAAAAAAAATAGTAATACCAGTTTTGATTCTCGCTTCTCAAACGAGGCCTAAATATAAGAGAATTTATAGTGAGTATTTTTACGGGGATACAAGCAAGGACGTATTCAAAGAATACAATGAAATTGCCATTATAAATAGAATCCACACCAATTTTACTATTGATCAATGCACTAATAATACGTCACTGTATTAAATCACATGAACTAGAGGGGATAATCAGAAAACCACCTATCAACCATAGCCAAAGATTCTTTAGGTTTATACTCCGGACCGGTATGACCTGCTCCCTGTACATAAAAACAAAATTAAACATACATTATTTTGAGTTTAACTATGTATGAATTCGTTCGAGGGAAAAGGACCGAATGTATCTTTCAATTTGTTAGTCATAACCAAAATTATTTAACAATGAATAGAGTGTAGTTCCAGAGAGTCTCAGACTTTTAACTTTCGATGTGATATATATCATTTCAACGCAACCCCTCCCTCATATTTAGGCCAGAACACTTGCAGGATCCATAGTAGATCCAGAGCAAAAGTTTCGATATGAGTTTAATTATATTTCGTAGATATCTTACCTTCAGAGTTGCAAATGTCAATGAGTAACCGTTGTGTGAGAACGTTGAAGCAAATCTGCATGAGAAAATTTATATAAGATTAATTTGTTACAATAATTAATTTTTCCATCTTTTTTAAAATTACTATATACATGCATTGTCTAGAATTTGTAAGAATGGGGAGGTAATTCCGTCTAATAAGCCCAAAATACAAGATACGTAACTGTATTATCTCAAAATTAAAAATAACTGAATAATAATTCCAATAAAGATCATTGGTTGTAATAACAATTATGTAAAAGATATTAAATAAAATAAAGCTTAACAAAAGTGCTTTAAAAGTAAGGAACATACCCTGCCACTTGATCTCCTACAAACCATGGATCCCAATTATCCTTTAGTGTTAAATTTAAGGAACGTATCCATTTTTCTGTGCTCAGATATGGAACAACTAAATCATGATCACCACTGTCATTAAAGATAATAAAACTATTAATTTGATTTAGATCAAATAGTCATATCAATTTGAATAATGATCAAATATATATATACACATATAAGGCTATATCCAAGATTTCTTTTTGATTGCACTAAAACTAAGACAAAATTTTATAGTAGAGTTGAAGATGAGTTTTATAGACTAGTTAGAAACTAAAATGTTAAAAAAATATTTTGTTTAAAAAATAAATATTCAATTAAAATAATTATTTTCAATTATTTTTGCCAAACCGCTCTTTTAGAAAAACAACAATAGCTTAACTAGGATGACAATTACATATACAATCAATTTGAAGTCGTGGAAAATGAATAATTTTTTTTTATGAAATTCATTAGAGATTATTTCTATGACTATCAAATGATCTCCACAAAAAATCATCATAAATTCAACACACAAAATTTATGTTTAAGTTAAGTAATTATCGAAATAACCATTTAAAATAAGTCTAACCTAAATGAACACTGGAACTTTATATTCAAGTTAACCAATTAATAATTTAGTAATAACATTAACTTAAGCTACATAAAATATCAGGTACCCATTTCACCTATTTAATTTAATTTAGGTGATTTGTGTTTCTTTTTCTAATGAAAAAACTAAAAATCTTCGAAGAATGCTTAAATGTCAGTAAACAATTCTATTGCACTGGGCTGGTAGCCCTAGGCCCAATATATTCTGTCCCACTATACACCAATCATATATAACAATAATAAATAGTAAAACTATCTCCTTTTACCCCAAAATGTCAATTTTTTTTCTCTTAAATGTAGTCCTATTATTCTTTTATACTTATTTTATATATTTTTTGAGTATGCTAAAGCCTTTGTCCAAATTATTTGAAATGCAAATAAAAATTATATTGTTTATATCTCTGAAATGACACTATTACAAATATATGTAATATTTTTTTTATTGCAGGTCAATAAATATCTAAAACTTTCATTTCATGTTTTTTAGGTTTTGCAATTTTTAATTTTTATTTAGTTTTAGTTCTTTGTCCAAACCAATTGAAATGCAAATAGAAATTATATGGTTATTGTCTCTGAAACAGGACTTTTAAAAATATGTGTAATATATATATAATATTTATCGCAGGAAAATAAATATGTAAGACTTTCATTTTCATGATTTTTAGGTTTTGCAATTTTTAAATTTTATTAAGTTTTAGTTCTTTGCATGTCCAAACCAATTGAAATGCAAATAGAAATTATATGGTTTTTATCTCTGAAATGGGACTTTTACAAATATATATAATATATTTTTTTGTCACACGTCTATAAATATATAAAACTTTCATTTCATTTTTTTAGGTATTAATGCAATTTTTAATTATTATTAAGTTTTATTTCTAAACAATTGTTAATATTATGTGTTAGCTTTCATTAAACAGTGTCAACATTTCATTTTTAGTTTGAGTATGCAAATCTTAAAATATATTATTTTAATATATAACATTATCATTAAAAATATATAAAATTATAATATCTTAGACATAATAATCACCACAATTATATCTCTTCCTATTTTTAAATCTTCTCTCTCCTTTTAATATTTTTTCTTTAATCCTATATCATAACTTTAATTTAAACTTAAAAAGTTATGCTAAATAAATATGCAACTACTAAATTAAAATTATTTTATGATTTTTTTAAGATATGATTATCTAAACGGTAATAAAAACTAAAAAGTATATGCGTATCGCACCGGCTATATACTTGTTTAAATGACTAAACTAGTGATTCAAAATTTTAAATGGTGTGTCAAAGTGTATTAATTGATCGTTGTTGTGTGAGACCTAGAGTTAATTAGTTTTTCTTAAAAAAGCATAAATATCATCAAATTTTACCTGAAAATTAGAGCTCGACATCTTTTGTCGATGAGATTTCGATGATAGTTGACACTGCTTAGAACATTGAATGAGTAAATTGAAGTATCATTACGTCCAAATGCATAACGCATTTCTTGATTGCATATCACCCATTCCCCTATTGTTCCCTATCGAACATCACAAATGATGTAAAAAAAAATTCATAAATAAACAATAAAGTTTGCAATTATCTTCAATTAAACGACTTATACTTTGACAACCTAGTGACCTCTATCAAAAACCAAAATAAATCCTCGCATGAAGGAGTGAATATCTCTAGCAAGGAATTAAATTGAACTGTTTAACTTAAATTTTACGGTTTATATTTGTAAATTTTATTCTAGAGTAATTTTCATTACCCTACAATGTCTCATCTACTATTAGATAGAGTTGGAACTCATTTCAAAGCTATGTCATAATTTAAGTTTTTCATATTCAGCTTTTATTTCACAAAAATGTTACTTTTTAGTCTAAACAAAACATGTTTCAACTATGACTTTCAACCGTCGGACTACATATTATTTTTTGAAACTTTCTTTCTTTAAATAATTTATATTTGAATCGCACAAGTGTCGCATGTGTACAAAAATCTATTTTTCTTTAAAGTCGCATATATACCTCACGAATATAAAGAGCTTTCTGAACAGCTTTGTCTTTACCCCACATAGAAAGAAATACATAATTGTCAACCTAAAAGAAGAACAAGAAAGAAAACAAGCAGTTAATTTCATACTTATACGAGGGCAGATTCCTTATTTTGATATTTTCATGACAAAGAATGTAAATGTACCAATGTATGTGCACGCGTGTATATGGGGGAAAAAAAAAAAAAACATGGATTTTTTAACAAAGTTGAAGAAGAATATAATGCGCAATTTTTAGTTACACTAATACTTACATAATGATGAATCGAATCTATAGTTTGGATTTAAAAGGATGTTTAAAGTGGTGTTGTTTTTTATTTTTGAGTTGTGTAGATATGTAAAAAAAAGTAGTTGGTTAAGTATCAAAACTAACATATAAGCAATCAAAATTATGTCATTTAATCACTATCATCGAATCTATTAAATGATGTATCACTTTTTAAATATATAATATTAACTTTTGGGCGTTTGTCATTATTGTTTTTACTTTTTATTACCCGCCTTATGATATATAAATACTAGGTCACATGAACATGTGATACATGTGCAACTCATATATATATATATATATATATAATACAAATCAAAATACAAAATAAAGATGTTAAATGTAATTAAATAGCAGATTAATTTATTAAAGGTTCAAGGTTCAAACTTTTTTGCAAACATGTGTTTTTAAGAAAAAAAAAAGAAATACGAGAGTAAAATATGCAATTCAAAAATCTGACAGAGTTTCATGATAGTTGAAATTAGTGTTGGCCCTTTTTGGGAGTGTGTATATATAATATAGAAAAAATAAGCCCTACCTATGATAAAAAGTGAAATAAAGTGAAATTAAAGGGGAATTTTATTTATATATGCGAGTTTTTCTAGTTTATTCACCATTGATTTATGTTAATCTTAAAATAAACTTCTCAAAACTTCCTTATAAAAATTGAGAAGTGTATCCATCAATTAATAATCTTTTAAATATATTTACTTTTAAAATTAGTTTCCAAATTAGAATATATTTCCTTAATAATATTTTCTTAATTTGTTAAAAGGTATATTGATACAAGTACTATAGATTCATTATTAATAAAAAATATACAATACTACAAAATAGGGTGGAATTAATTTATATTATTATATCATAACACTAACAAATAATTTTTTTCAACAAATGAGTTTGCGATTTTCTTTTACTTTTTCTATACAATGAGGACTCTAAATAAATAAAAATAAAGCAATACTAGAACTTAACAAAATAATTAAAAATTAGTGGCCGGAGGCAAAAAACATCGTTTCCTTCAATCCCATTCCTTTCAAGTCAAATGAAGAATATTCAATTATAGTATATGTTTGTTTTCTTGTTTGTCATCATAAATCTATAATTAAAGTTATAATTTTAATTTACTTCTAGGTAAGAACTAAATTTTGTAAACGTATTACACATGTTTCAAACTATACTTATTATTTAATTACTATTATAAGACTAAAGTGAATTATTGTATAATCTTAATTCTGAAAACAAATGTAAATTATAGACTATAGTCTAATCTCGAGTCCGGAAAGTGGATATAATTAACAATAAATTATATATATTAGAAATATTATTTTATTATGCAATTTATGTTTACTTTTTGATATATTATATGACGGTGGATAGAAGTAAAAATTTGGTGAAAAAATTACAATTGAATTAAAAAGAATCATTATTTTATAAAAATTATGCCAGTATTGATTTTTGTAAGTTTATCCAACAACGTAGTTAAAGTTAGTGGGCAATAGAGATTATCTTAGTAAAACCTAAAAAGAGGGATAGACTGATAAATTTCGCGGATAGAAATAAAATCACCATTATTAATTACTAATCAAATTGATTAGGTCGTCGTTGTTGTTGTTTTTTTATTGTTGAAATTTAAATTTTGAATTATTTGATTTTCTATATTTTAGTAATTGATTAAGTTGTTAGAAGTTATTTGATTGTTTAAATTTAAATTTCGAATTTGATTTTATAGATATTAATTTCTAGCAAGATTTTAGAAGTTTAGATTAGTTTAATTTAAATGCATCATGAATAAAAAAAGGGTAAAGATATGGCAATCCCAATATCTTTTGAAAATATTTTCACCTTTCATTTAATTTTTGACAACAGAGTAAAATATATGTTAGTTGATTGTGAAGGACCAATTAAAAATTTGATAATGCCTTACTCGGTTATCAAAGACCGGATATATAGGCTTATACTCGGCTCTCAAGAGTCGAGTAACAAACACCTTATTCGATTATGAATGACTGAATGAAAGTAAAAGTGTTATCAAGTGTTTTTAGGAATGTCAATATCTCTATCCTAAGAAAATTTGAATTTTTGTTAATGCTTTTAGTCTTTTAGACTATCTGCAGTGAGTAATGTAAAAAGCTATTTTTACACTTTGAGATGGCTCATTCGATAGTGAAAAATGCTAATAGGGATGCAAAAGTGTAAAGCAAAGTTAAAAATAACAGCCGACAAAATTTTACCTTACACGATGTATCATCTGTCAGGGCATGGAAGCATCAGTCTCACGACACATGATGTGTCGTGTGGTGTCTCCCACGACACATCATATGTCGCGAGAGAGTTAGATGTATGGCCCGTTATATCATATGTCGTGAGAGAGTTAAATGTATGGCCCAATATATTATATGTCGTGAGAACAATTTTTACATTTTTCTGCTACTACACAACTAATATTGATAAGTTAAATATACAATATTATCTTACATTTTTATCTTTACCATTGGACATGGTCTTAATGGGTTAAATGTTATTATCAAAATAAAAATTTCATAGTTGGGTGGCAAACGTGAACCTACAAGCTGAGTAATTTGATGAATATATTCACTACGTATCATTTATATATTTTTATAGCTAGAAAATTTCTATGGCTAGAACTAAAAGCTGTGTACATATTTTTATTAATTAAATAACTAATTTTAATTGTGTGTATATATATACAATCTATTATTATATATAGTAAACAATTATTCTGGAGATATTGAAATTGTTTTGGTTTTTCAAATTTTTGCAGTTGATGGCTTTGGTTTTACAAAATATATGTACATATCTATATTAGAATAAATAATAAGTCTTGAACCATTGTTTATAGAAGGAAAATAAAATAAGGCTCTTAACAGTTGTATCACTTATATATTTTAGTTTTTTTTTAAAAAAATATTTATACCTTTTTTGTTTTGACAAGAATAAATTATTTATGCCTAAATAACACACATTGAGTAATTACACTAACCACGTAGAAATTAAAATGAAAATAATTAGAGGACGATATACCTCAATATTATTATTATTATTATTATATGTTTAGTAGATTGACCATTATAATAAAGGTAAATGGAAGATATGTTGGGTGAGGAAATTAAGGGAGGAGAGCATGTGTACAACTGTACAACTTTTTTTTTTCACTTTTTATTCTTTTACTCCTTTATGTCAAGGTGATATGGTAAATAAATTTGATTTGACGTTTCAATTTGTTTATTTTGTTACGCGCAAGACACATTCAAGGAATCAAAACAAGTATTACTACTATATTTAGTTGAATTAGCCAAAAAAAAAATTGAAATTTAAGGGTATATGCAGCTTAAATTTTAAGTATAAGATGTTGTAACATTAACCTTAAAATATAATTAGTAATGCAATGTGGCTCTTCTGTCCATCACAGTTAGGAAACATTAAACGGAGGATAACGTGGTTACTGACTAGGCGTCGACGTGGCTAAGAAATTAGCAAGAAAAAACCTTGAAGTTTGGGGTTATATGCAATTTAAACCTTAAAGTATAAAATGTTGTAAGATTAACCATAAAGTACAATTAGTAAGGCGTCGACATCAATAATAATACTACATTCACAATCCACCTTCAGCCATAAGCTTATTTCTCTACGCCAATGTTGCCAACTATACTTCTTTCTTAATTTTCTTAGCCTCACCATCACATCCCATTAAAAAAAACACTTTAATTCGAAAATCGAAGCCTCTCGAGACGTAATCATAGGTGAGGGCGAGTCCTTGGTTTAGGCTTTAATGCCCTAAAAGTAGAAGTGGCCCAAGTAATTAAGTATGAGCCTCGCTAGGTCCCAAGATCTCTTCAATACTTTTGAGGCTTCTTCACGGAGCCTTTCGATTTAGGAGATGTGTGAAATGAAATAAATACAGAAGTTACGACCACACCGATCTTCACAGAGTTTTTCTAACTTTGATAGAAGATGCGGTTTCTCAAGATTTTCTACTTTGGAATTGAGATGCGGGGGTTCAATCGGAAATTTGGGATTGATGTTTATACAGATGTAATCGAGGTGGCCCTATAGGTCATCATAGCGGTGGAGGAAGGTGGAGGAAGTGGTGGAAAGGCTGTGAAGCTTTATCACTGAATTAATGAAAGGATGAGATGGTGGACTAGCGGTGATTGTGTTTTCCAGTGGTTCTTGTTGGGCATACGTTGATTCCGATGCCGGTTTGTGGTTGTGTTTCGCCTTAACGGGCTAAGTGGCCATCAGTGGCGAAAGGCTGGTAATTGTAGATCAGGTGTGAGATTTTTTCCCTAATTAGTGCTAGGTGGATGAATCACAATGCTAGTAGCAATGGAAAGAAGAACCGTATTTTCCTACCACCACACCTCCACTTTTTCTTGCTATATTTCTAATAGATTCTTCAAAACAGACTGAAACGTTTAACACTTTGACACCTTAATAATTGTACTTTAGGATTAACATTGCAACGTTTTATAATTTAAGGTTTAAATTGCATATAACCCCAAACTTTAGGGGTTTTTTTTGCTAAGTCCCTAGCCACGTCGACGCTTAGTCAGCAGCCACATCATCCTCCGTTTGGTGTTCTCTAGATGGAAGAGCCACATTGCATTACTAATTGTACTATAAAGTTAACGTTGCAACATTTTATACTTTAAGGTTTAAGTTGCATGTGCCCTCAAACTTCAGGGTTTTTTTTTGCTAATTCCCCTTATATTTATCATAGGAAAGATATAGAGGACAATTTTTTTTATATTTAAATGCGGACCATTCATTTTGAAAATGATAAATATATTAAAAAAAATTATATAACTTGATGAAAATGATTTTTTTTTATTAGTATATCATCTTCACGAAATTTTATCAAAAATTTCGTCTAAGAAACAGACTAACTAAATATCTAAAATTTCAATGGCAAAAAATGGTCATATATATTAATTTTTTTAGTTAACTCACTTCCCGGATAAATTTTTTGACAAAGTTTGATGAAAATAATATATACTATGGACATTATTTTCACCAAATTTCATCAAAACATTTATCAATTTACGCTCTCAAAATAACTTATCCTTATTTAAGAACCAAAAAATAATTGATTCAAATTAAATAACCAAAAAGTTGATGCTCTTAACAATATAAAAATAAAAGGAAGAAGCTATTACCCTACACCGCGTAGTATCCATAGAAATGGGATTATCTTCATACGAGCCACCATCCCTTCTTAAATTTGAATATTCTTTTTCTATACACAAGGGCTCCAAAATTTGCTCATAATTTATATTATCAATGCTCTGCAAATCAACAAAAGTAGCGACATCAGTTTGTTTTCAACAATTTTAATTTAATCACAAATTCATGTAACTGTGTTGTACTCATGCTTTTTGTGGTTTGAAAATTTTATTTTTACACAAATTCAAATTGGAGATAAAAGTCGAGAAAATAAAAAAGCTGTCGGTCAAGACATCGATCGAGCTTTATATTTCGATTTTCGCTTTCACAATGTTGTTCCTTTTCTATGCTATGCCAGCTTTATATGAAGTCTTTATGATTGTATTGGAGAGTACTAAGAGACTGCGATTTATTTTTAGTTGCATTGGAGATAGAATCTTACATGTACGAGTCTGTTTGATAACAAGATGAAAAATGATAAGAAAACATAATTGATTTATGTGAAAAGTTCAAAAA
This sequence comes from Lonicera japonica, assembly GCA_021464415.1. NCBI lineage: Eukaryota > Viridiplantae > Streptophyta > Magnoliopsida > Dipsacales > Caprifoliaceae > Lonicera > Lonicera japonica. Next base: position 43,830,485 of record CM038471.1, read on the forward strand.
TAAGTTAAATAATATGGTGATATGATTTCCACTTTTCATGAATAGATGTCCACCCTTCTTTTATTTTTTGTGCAAATTTTTTCTTTACCCTCTGCCAAGGAAACTTTTTTCATGAAAAATACCAAAAGGCAAGAGTCTAGTATTTTATTTTATTTTAAATTTTTCAACTTCTCATGTAAATCAATTGATTTTTGTATCATTTTTTCATCTTACTATCAAACGGAGCCATATTGTTTATGATTTTCAATTCATAATAGGAATTCACCAAGTGTCTAGTATTTTTCTTGAATTTTTTTGAACATAATCTTGTATCAAATTTTACCATATCAACCAAATTGTGGAAATTACTCGGTCCTTAAAAATGTATAAAGTCAAAACTAAACTCTTAATTTGATAATGAAAGAGAAATATGCACATATAGAATTATTTTATCTAGCAAAAGGACTAAATTAAATTAAACTTCGCTCACCTTACTTATAGCTTTAAGATCATTTTGGCATAATGCATTGCCAGAACTTGATGGTGTATAATCACCTAGACAATTTTCACTGGATGACTGCAAAAACATATTGGTAAAATATCAGGTGATCTAATTAAAAATACTTTTTATGTAGAACGTACACTTAATTTGAAATTGAGTATTCAGGTACAACTAGAAGAACATAGTATTACCAATTAAACAAATATATACACTTACACATACCACTATTAATAGAATTACCTTGTACAATTCATCTGATATAAGTGCCAATCGATGAGCATATTTGACTTTTAAATTATAATCATCGATTTTATCAGTTACAGGATTTCCAAGAATGTATCCCTGTTTTCAATAAAATACTAAATATTTCAATTTTTATGTTAATATATATATATATTATTAGCGATAATAAATTTTGAGAAAAAATACATAAAAATAGTTCGTCAAATTTCCCAAATATTAATTTGTACCTTAATATTTATAGGTGTCTCATGGCCATCTTCATTGCCTACAAAAGGGGAAGGTGAAAGATAAACTAATAAACTAAGCTCAACCAAGAACTGCGCGAGTGAAAAATTCATCCATTTTGGTGATGAAGTTAAATGTATTCTGCTCCAATCAAACAAAACTTCAATTATTAATATTTTTTATTTTTTAATAGACAAAAGATTCGAGCCGAGAAAAGAGGGAGTGAAGACGGTTGGCTCGAATTAATGACCTAATACCGTATTATAGTATATGCTTCTGGTCTTTTCACTGCCGCTGTGCTAAACGCCTAGCGACTTAATTTATTTTAAATTTTAAGTTGGGTAAATGGAAGAAATTAATTAAAAGAAAATAAGTCTATTATAAGGAGATTACCCTTGTATATCTTCTGTACAATGGCAGGAACAAATATACCGGAATAAGAAATGCCACAAATGTATAGAGGATTGCTCATAAACCTTGGATGGAATCTAAGCCACTGCGTCACAAAACACAAACCAACAAAGATAAATATATATATCACATATTCACATCACTAGGAAGACTATCACACATATATATCAGATCACTTCTATCACCTCTCCAGTTAAGTAAATTAGTAATGTTGGACAAAGTGACAAACACCAATGTTATATAGGCTGCCCACAATGGGCCCGGCTCCTATAAAGTGGTTGTTTCCGCTTAGAGGTAAAGTTAAGAAAATTGTGGCATTTGCTTAAACATTAAGTATATGTTTGACGCGTTGGATTAGAGAGTTGGATAAAATTATTTTATTATATTCTGACAGAATAAAATAATTCCACCTTTGAAATGTGATTCGTTAATCATTCTTTTAGTGAGATAAAAAACTTTAATGAGATAAATAATCCGTCTAAATATTTAATCCCTAATAACACCAAACATGAGATAGGATAAATTTAATTTATCCTATCTCATCTCCTTATCCTGCATATCAAACGAAGCCTAACATACAAGATCTTTACACGTATGCTAGTTGAATAAAAGGAGTCAAAACAGAGTAGTTCTATAGAATAAACCCCTTAAACGCCGTCTACCCATCTCTTCCCCATTTTCCACTATCACAATTTGGTGATATATATATATATATATATATATACGGAGCATTTCCTATAAGGATTACTATTCACGACCTTATTTACGGATTTGCCCTTTTTGCACGCTTCCCGATAGAATTTTTTGATGAAATTTGGTGGGGATCTTCATCGTGTGTAAACATCTCCACCAAATTTCGTCAAAAAATTCAACCGGGAAGTGGGTTAACTATAGGATTGAAAAATTCTGGTCTAGAAATAGATATATATATGTCCAATATTTTTCAATCATGTAGTTAACCTACTTCCCGGTTGAATTTTTTGACGAAATTTGGTGGAGATGTTCTACACACGATGAAGAACATCCCCACCAAATTTCATCAAAAAATTTCATCGGAAAGCGTGCCAAAAGGGCAAATCCGTAAATAAGGTCCGTGAATAGTAATCCTTATAGGAAATGCTCCCTATATATATATATATCACTCTGCCAAGGCTTCCAAACTCAACCTTGATTCGTCAATACAAAGCAGAGCCACCGTGGATGTAGAAAACCCAAAATTACATCTTTATCAAAATGGGGAAGATTCACCACAGATTCTATTTAATTACGTCCAAAATATTGCTTTGAGATGTTGTCACGTCATCAATTAAATAAGTATAAACCACATAACACCCGTTTTCAAGCTTTCAGGGTTCATTAGTGTTGACCTTCTCTCTTTCGTATTCTTGCTCATTCAAGATCTATATAACGCACAGATATATGTATGTGTTCGGGAGTGAGAAATTAACCCAATAATTTTTTTTAAAAAAATTTCTTTGAAATTCATAGAATACATATATCATTTAGTATAATCTTTAAAATAAATTATAGTTTTGAGGAAAGTTTCTTGAAATTTGTTTCCCTACTTCATACAGATCCAATAATCTCAAAAGTGGTAAAATAAGCATTGATTCATCTTAAGATTTGTAAAAATTCTTAATTTAATAAAAAATTAAACAAAACAAGAAACAGAGGAGAACAAGGCTCGTCATCCTTTTGTTCTTTTTGTTGATGTTCTGTTTGCTCTTTTCTTCTACCAGTTATGTCCTTTCCTCTTTTCTTCCTTTTTTGTTCCCTATTGTCTTTCTCTTCTAGGTATTTCCGCAGCAAAATTTGGAGAAGTGAGATGAAAGTGGTATAAATGTAAGAGTGATGTGAGTAGAAAGAAAGAGAACCGCGTTAAAAGTTTAACGGTAAAACGACATAGTTTAGAAGTTATATTAAAGAATTTTACAATATGTCTAAATCTTAACTATTTGTTTAGATCTTTAAACTTTACCTCTGCAGTGGATTTACGCACTGCAGAGGAGTGGATCCCGTCCACAATATTAGGGTTGTTACAAAATACTAACATCTCAAAAAATTAACATATTTTTTCAAACATTTTCTGATTTTGCACTCAAATTAAATTGGACCCTTGATTTTAAATTATGGTATCAATATAATGATGGTAAATGAACTTTTGCTTGTCATAAAAATTTCTCAAACCTTTCTTAAAAATTCATATGTTTGTGTTGCTGATAGTGTATCACTAGTCTTTGAAGCTTCAAAAGTATCCGCGTAAGAGAATCCAGTGTTAACAGGTTGATCTAAAAAAATTATGTTCGCCACCTACAAAATTAATCACATAGAAAAAATGTAGATTAATTTTCTTTTTCTTTTTTCACCTTAAATCAATTTGTTTCATATTTTTCATTAGAAATTATAATTATTACACCTTAGTCCATGAATACGGGTTCAGCTCTAGTGTCGGTTTGTATTTTGATTTTGCATAGTTGAAATTAAGTGGACCTGCACAGATACATAAAAGGCTTAATTAATAAGCCCTTAACAGCAATAATGAAATTAAGTTAACCTTGTGTTAACATTATTTTAAAGATTTTTTTCTTTCATCCTCGTTGAAGTTTTTAAGAATACTTTATATTTAATATGAATCTTCTTAAATCTCTTTGTAACACTTTCATATTGACTTGGTGTAATAGAATCAAGTATGTGTGCATTGATTCGGTACAAAAAAGCTGAATATATGCACATTATTTAGTACAATAGGACCAAGTCATTGTATTTTTTTTTTTCAACAATAATTCAATCATATTTCACCAAGTAAATGATTACATAGGGCTGGGACCGGTTCGGTTCCTAGCTAATTTTCGAAGAACCGTTAACCGAGCCATTAAATTATAACAGTTTGGTTCTAAGTATAAAAAAGTGAAGAACCGTTTAAGAACCGAACCGGTTCTAACGATTCGGTTCCTCCGGTTTATCAGTTAGCCGTTAACAAAATAAAAACCAAAATATTAACGGTTATTCAGTTCTTCCGGTTTATTGGTTAACCGTTAACAAGAGAAAAACCGAAATATTAACGATTATTGAAAAGAAATAACGGTTACTGTAAAGAAATAACGGTTCTAACGGTTCGGTTCTTAAGCATTGGAATAGAGTTTAGAAGGAAAAGTTCAATAACGGTTCCTTAACGGTTATTGGAAAGAAATTATATTAAGAACCGTTAACCGAACCGTTAACAAATGACAAAAACCAAACCGTTAAAAATATTAGCAAATTTTGAAGAACCGAACCGAACCAAACTGGTTTTTTTCGATTTAGTCCGGACCGGTTCTATTTTTCCAGCCCTGTGATTACATATTCAGTCCTTTCTCACCGCGTTAATGCAAAGAGCACTACAAAAAAAATATGGGATATGACAATAACTCCATTCTTTATATATATATATATATATATAACTTTAAATCAAATTCACTTTTCAACCTATTTTTTGCACTTCCCAAAAACTCAATTAAAAATCTCAACCAAACGAGCCCTATAACTTTAAATCCAAAAATCGAAATTAGAAAAAAAATATATATATATAACATACTTGTCGAGATCTATAAAATATGATTCATTGTGATTATTTTTTGAATTTTTTTCATGAAATTTTTTAAATTGGTTGAAAACAAATTCTAATAAAAACCAAATTTATTTTTTAACTTATGTACTTTTTAAAAATTTAACTCAAAAACTCATTTAAAGAGACCCAATAAGTCAATATTTACAAATATAATAAGTCAAGACACAATTCTTTCACTAGTAACATAATTTTCAGTCAAACATGCAAGTCAATTGACCAACAATCTCACATGGATGAAATTCGAATTTTTTAGATAACTATGCATATTTTTTAACTTATTTAGTAAAATAGGGTTCTTTTAAAGTTACTTGTGAAAATAGGGTAGTTTTAAAATCGCGATTCAAGGTATCTATTTTAGTTGAAAAAACGCGACTCAAAGTAGCGTTTTTAAAAAAAAAAAAATTAACTGTGTAAAAACAAGATTCAAAGTCGCGTTTTTATAAATAAAAACGCTACCACAAATTGCATTTTTACACTTTTTCAAAATTTCCTTTTCTTTCACGCACATAACTCCACCTTCCGTCCCTCCTACTACAATCTCTCTCTCTCTCTCTCTCTCTTAGTTTTCTTCCAGCAGAACTGGTAGCTTCTCAAAAACAGTTGCCTCTTCTCCATGTCCGTGTAACCCATCGAATCTGTCCTGAAAATATAACCCGGACCTGAACCCATTGAATCTGTCCTGAAAATAGGACCCGGACCTGAACCCATTTGATGCAGAGCCATGTATACAGTGGGTATGTGTTTATTTGTAGAGAGAGAAAGAAGAGGAGGGAGAGAGACAGAGGGTATTTGTGCAATAATGCGAAGTTGAGGAAAAGAGGGGAAAGGGTTTTATATAATAAGAGAAGGAAAGTAGTAAACTACAAGGGAAGGGATGAGTTCTGTGCGCGAAAGAAAAGGGGATTTTGAAAAAGTGTAAAAACGCGATTTGTGGTAGCGTTTTTACAAATAAAAACATGAGTTTAAGTAGCGTTTTTAATTGTAAAAACGCGACTTTGAATCTCGTTTTTACACAATCAATTTTTTTAAAAAAAAAAAACGCTAGTTTGAGTTGCGTTTTTTTAACTAAAATAGATACATTGAATCGCGATTTTAAAACTACCCTATTTTAACAAATAAGTTTAAAATAACCCTATTTTACTAAATAAGTTAAAAAATATGTATAGTTATCTAAAAAATTCATGAAATTCCGCACTCTGACATGAAAATATGTTCGTACATACGTATGACTATAAATAGGTACGAATGTAATATAAAGTAAGGCAATCATTAGTTATTCTTTTTAGTTTTCCACGAGATATTTGGGTCAACTTTCGCGCATTTTAATTAATTTTTGTTAGTCAAGCATTATTTTAACAATATTAAAGTTTGACCTTGGGAATTCCAAGACAATCTAAAATTATCTCAATGATAACCTTATACCACTGGGTTAAGAGGTATAGAACGAGTGAGAGAAACACATACCCATTTCAAAGAAGAATCCTTGTAGCGAGGAACAACTAGGACCGCCCGCGAGCCAAATGATAATCGGGTCATTTTTTGGATTTCTTTCCGATTCCACGAAATAATAGAACAAATGTACATCTTCTTTTTCTCCTATCTCAATGTAACTGGACTCAACAACATTATAATAAAATATTAGGTTCATATTCACTATAACTTTTCGGATATTCTAAGAAAATACATTAATCCTTTTTTTTTCTTTTTGTCCTCATTAATCCTAATATAACCATCGCTTAGGAATATTCTTGATTGGAGAAAGTGTCATTTAAACTTAGTTACTATTTTAATTGTCCAATTTAAACTTGTGTATTTTTTTTTAAAATTATACTAATGTATTTTATTTTTTCGTCTATAACAGTTAAAGCACATAGAACCTAACCAATAGAATTTAACTAACATAATCCGAGTTTATACCGACCAATTTATTTAAGAAAAAATAAATAAAAACACACGTACACGTACTAGCTACATATGTACTAAAAAATACACATATACACAACACATTACAGTTAACTTCTAACGGGCATTAACAACAGAAGTACATTACTCTAATTTCTCAGAAAAATAAGATAAAAAAAATATAAAAAAAATAATCAGATTTAAGTCATCAATATTCAACGGTTATTGTATACTCAGAGTCTAAATGACCTATTTAAAAATGGTAAAATATACCAAAAAAAAAAACTCAATTGTAATATCATTTTTAATTTATATCAAAGCAAATATTGTACTGTACAGTTGTCGGTTGTACACCATGCTTCAGGATTTATTGCATTATTTTAACTTGTTCCTAAATGATGTTAGATCGAGCTTGGTTGTTTAGAATCTCCGAGTTCAAGCCTTTGCATTCACAAGCTGGGACCGACGCAAGATCAGACAAAATATAAAGCATGAAGAACACATATTTTTACTACTTAATTAACATATATTTAGTATATGTGGATTAAAGCATAAAGATGGAATTTTAGTAGATTTATGAAATTACAAAATGTTATAGTCAAGGCTTAAGCTCATGTCTATAGGCAGGAAGAACACATATTTTTACTACTTAATCAAATACAATAATGTGATATTAATGTGAAGAATTGATAACACGCCTATTGTGTACTTCAAAGTTAGTGTATATATAACTAATATTATAAAAAAATTAATCAGACCGAACTAGAAACTGTTCTATAGCTCTTCACAAAGCTATAGAAAAAGGTTGAAGAAGAGGTGGAATGAAGAAGAAGTAAGAAATATTACATACCCAGTTTCAAGTTTGAAGGGTAGCTTCCCCGGATAGCCTGGTAAAGTGTGGATTATTGACTGTGACACTGCAATTTCTGATATAAATAGCACAACAATCATCACCCTCAACACCATTTTTGTATTTGTGATGATCATATTCATATTCATTAATTATTACCCACTAATAAGAAGGAAAAGTTAGTAGTATATGTGTGGACACAATCCCCCTTTTTATAGGCTGATTTACTCTCTGTTCAACCGCCCCTGAATAATTGAATGTTCTTACTATTATTACTATATTAAGGGTAATTAGTAAAAATGACTTGTAAAGTTTGACTGAAATCTCTTACTTATTTTTAAAATTTAATTTTCGGCTGAAATATCTTTAAAATTTTTGATTTTCTCTTACTCGTCCAAAACTAAATGCCCCCTTAAAAAATGAATGGAAAACGCTTGTGATTGTCATAAGTCACTTTTTTAAAAAAATATTTTTGAATGTTTCAACTAAAGTCAAAAACTTTAAAATTTAAATATGTTTCAACCTAAAATTGAACTTTAGTAACGAGCGAGAAATTTGGGTCAAACTTCAAGAGTTATTTGTACTAATTACCCACTATATTAATGTTTAATCATGAATATTTTAAAATTATAAGAATATGTCTCTTTAAAAAATTTCAAAAGAGTAACCGTTGTTTCACCAAGTATAGATATAAAAAATATTTTATATATAAATATATGATAATAATAGAAATATTAATATTTATAACTACAAGTTATATTCAATAGTAAAATATTTAAAAGAAAATAATTACCTAAATGCATAACTTTACAAAATAAATCTTTAATGATGATATGAGAGGAAAAAAAAAACTACTACAAAATCGTGGATTGCTGCAAAATATCACCATAAAAATTCAACTTTTTTAATAGAATGAATAATATATTTTGCCCCTCCCCCTCCTAAAATCCAATTCTTAACTTTATCACCGACTCTGCGCCAAAAGGATAATTCACTCCTTTTTAGAATGTATCAAATTGTTACTCTTAATTTTTAAAACAAAGTTAATGTACTAATAAATCTCATAATAATAATAAATAAAATAAATTTTGAAATATTAATAAAGTTAAGGTTAAAAAATACTAAAAATATTGATGTGACATCTCTTAAAAGTTGGATGGAATATTAAATATTTTTCTAACCCGTACCAACCCACCCAAGGATAAAGTTTTCTTCTTAATGCTAAATTAGTCTCAAAAGCTTGATTTGTGGTATACTGTTATGATCCTGATTTTGGAAAAGTATTCTGATATTAAGAATCACTCTTCTGGAATCAACGTCTTGACAAAATTTTGCAATAGTAAACATATATTATACTAAGTCAATGTTTCTCTCGTAAGAATTGGTTACTGTACAAATATTGGGGTATAGATGATTGAATAATGATATAAGTTTGTTAGGTTGTATGTGAGTTATTTTTCTGGGAGATGCTCCTTGTAAATATGTAGTTTTTGGTTTGATTTATTAAATTTTGAACTTTATCAAAAAAAAAAAAAATGTCAATGTTTCTCTTAATTTACGTTTAATCAACTTCAAAATCTTAAATTCTTAGTTTGTGGCAGGCAGATGACTCTTTAAAATTAAAAATTAGCCATTACAACCGATCTTTTTCCACCTCATTTTTAGTTAAAAATGTGCTTTCATCGACTCGCTTTCTGATTCTCATAATTGATGTGATTACCAATATGATATTTGCCACATAATATTATGATATTTTTCTAACTCACTCTATCTTTAAGATGTAAAAATGGGTATTAAAGTCATTTTTTAAATTATTTTGAGGGTAATTTTAAACGGGATTTCACATTCGATTGTGAAAGAAAATTATAAATTCGTATTATTTTTCGTGAATACATTGAAATAATATATTTGTTTGCTCAAAACGGATATGAGGTGAATGAGAACTTATCACCTAAAATGAGCTACCTGAAATGAAAAATAAAATGGAAAATGTTAAGTCTCGTATAGGAACTTTGGAAAAAAAATTATGAGGTTATAAATGATCACCTTTAACTAACTTATAAGTTTCTAAGAAAAATTAGGCTCTTTCTTATTCACATATCAAACACATACTGCAATCACGAATTCTAAGCGTGAAAAGAAAATAAATTTTATTATACTTTTCTATTATTGGTCTTCTTACTTTTTAATGTAAAAAAAAAATTGGTCTTATTTTTTTTACATAATTCAATAGTCATGATGGATCTTGTTTAATTGATCTTGATTAGTAGATTTTAAATATTAATTCTTTTATTTTTTATTTTAAGTTATGGCATTTTTCTGGGAGATGCCCCTTGTAAATATGTAGTTTTTGGTTTGATTTATTAAATTTTGAACTTTATCAAAAAAAAAAAAAAATGTCAATGTTTCTCTTAATTTACGTTTAATCAACTTCAAAATCTTAAATTCTTAGTTTGTGGCAGGCAGATGACTCTTTAAAATTAAAAATTAGCCATTACAACCGATCTTTTTCCACCTCATTTTTAGTTGAAAATGTGCTTTCATCGACTCGCTTTCTGATTCTCATAATTGATGTGATTACCAATATGATATTTGCCACATAATATTATGATATTTTTCTAACTCACTCTATTTTTAAGATGTAAAAATGGGTATTAAAGTCATTTTTTAAATTATTTTGAGGGTAATTTTAAACGAAATTTCACATTCAATTGTGAAAGAAAATTATAAATTCGTATTATTTTCCATGAATACATTGAAATAATATATTTGTTTGCTCAAAACGGATATGAGGTGAATGAGAACTTATCACCTAAAATGAGCTACCTGAAATGAAAAATAGAATGGGAAATGTTAAGTCTCATATAGGAACTTTGGAAAAAAAAATTATGATTTTATAAAGGATCACCTTTCACTAACTTATAAGTTTCTAAGAAAAATTAGGCTCTCTCTTGTTCACATCAAACACACACTGCAATCACGAATTCTAAGCATGAAAAGAAAATAAATTTTATTATACTTTTCCATCATTGGTCTTCTTACTTTTTAATGTAAAAAAAATTATTGGTCTTAATTTTTTTACATAATTCAATAGTCATGATGGATCTTGTTTAATTGATCTTGATTAGTAGATTTTAAATATTAATTCTTTTATTTTTTATTTTAAGTTATGGCATTTTTAATGTAGAAAATGGGTAAAACTTTATCTTGAAATTTGTGTACAATTGCCTAGAATTGAAAAACCCCCCCCCCCCCCCCCCCCCCCCCCCCCCCAACAAAAGAAAATATTTTCAAGGTTTTGGTAGAAAATGAGGTAATAATTGTCAAAAGATGGAATTTGACTACTTAAAAAAATTTGGCAATCAAACACTTTAAAAGTGACAACTTGAGTGAAAAACTCATATTTTTTATAAAAAATTATAGTAATCAAACACACCCTTAATTAACTATTTTCATTATGCCTGAACTTGCCTAACTAGTGGTAACCATATAGTATTACAAAAATATTTGAAAAAAAAATGCTAACATTTTTGTTTTTTTTCCAAAAAGGTACTCATTAAGAAGGGGTTGGATAAAAAAATTGCCAATCCATCCCTAAAATTGAGTGCGGATAACCTTATATTATATTAGATATTAAACGGTGAATTGTATGGGCAGTTTTAATTTGTCGGATTGCGAAAAAATTACAGATATTAAAAGTTAAATTGAAAGATTTATTCAAGTTCATAGATGTATGTTTAAGGGTGGTGTTCTTTACACCTATTAAATCTATCACAAACACTTTTTTATCACAAACATTTTTTAAAAGTAAATTTCTAATCACTAACATTCCCCTAAGACTCGTTTAATAAGAGGTGAGTGTAGATGCATACACTCGTCCCACTTGGAGAGAGTTTGTAATAATTCGCCTAATATCAGGCAATAAACTACTAAAGAGTTTTTCAAATAAGTCATGCTTAATGATAGATAAGTACACTTACATAAACTCGACTTACAAAATAGAGTGTGATGTTAAACATTTACTAAACATCAGGCAATGCAGGGGGATGTTTGTGAAAAATAAAGTAGTGTTAAAACGTGCTTTTAGTTAAATTTTGGAGGGAATGTTTGTGACAGATTTAAATAGCGTAAATAACACCATCCATCTTTAAAACGTGTTTAATTAATAAATTATTGTTCCAAATTGAAAAGGCCAACACTATTATTGTTCCAAATTGTTTATTTAAACCCCGAAAGTTTTTGAAGAAGTCTACGGGCATGCTTAAGTCTTCTCCGCACAGAAGACATTTAATAATAATAAAAAAAATAGACTTTGTTTGATAAAATAAAAAATTATATACTATGTTTGATAAGTTGAGTGATGTGGTAAGATATTTTTCATCTTTTTTATTTTTTGTGAATTTTTTTTTTAACCACTATTTTTTTTCTTTATAAAAAAGTCATACAATAAGTAAGAGAACATCTATCCAAATTTCTCAAGTTATTTTCCAATTTTGCGATCGAATCATTTTATTTTATGTTTATCGTTACCCGTTTTGTTATTAAACGGAACCTTAATATCTACTATTTGAGTATATTTGCATTAATGTCATATTTAATAACTTAGGTTTGATTGAGTATGATATTCTAGTCGGTAAAAGTGTCCACTTAAACAAGTATAGAAGAGCCCAGATTTAGAAAGCACCAGCTATATGTGTAAAATCTTAGTTGTTATTAAGATGACACTAATTCAAGTGAATCAATAATTAGTAATATAAGTTATTTTCTACCAAGAGATCTAATTATTTGTTATGCTATTTCTATTTTCTAATAGTCATCACCCTCAACAAAACCATTTTTAGAGTTGTAGTGAACTTCACAATTATTTCAAGGGTGTGACGTTGCTTAGTATGTGTATATATAAACGTGTGGCTCATCATTAGCTATAGTCAGGGAAAAAAATTAGTAGCTAGAACTAGAATAGACAGAATTTTCAAGGTACAAAACTGTAGCTGGTATTATTTCAGTTTCACGTGCCTCGTATCCTTTTTAGAGAACCGATTCGTACGCAAATTTATTCTCATGAATCTCATGTCATTGAATCGGCTCACCTACTCTCGCAATATTGTACACAACCATTATTGCTGGCACTACCAAAGTTTTTTCATATTCGAATCTTGGGAGTAAATTTTTGATGGGGGCATGCGGCTCCAATAATAAAGCGCCATTTGTCCACTCTAATTTACCTAAATTTAATTCTAGTTAGCTAATAAATAATTCAAAACTCTTATTTAAAAAGGAAAACAATTTGATTGTTTGTTAATCAATTTTGCTTTTAATCTTCCATTTTTATCTTTACACTTTTCACCTCTTATTCTATACTATATCTAATTTACCCCCAACTTTTTTTAGTCCGTCCTTTCAATCAATTGGCTGTTGGTATTGATTGAGTGAAAAGTTGAAGCTACCCTTTTAGAGTTTACGGAATTGTTATTTAGGGAATTAAAACAAATTTCAAAATGAAAAACATGAATTAAAATAAACTTCAAAACGAAAAATAATACTTCGTAAGGGTTAATTTTACTTTGATGGAAAAAAAAAATTAAGTTGAGCAATGTTACAACTAATATATTGCATTCAGTAAAAATATGTGAAAAGAATTGTAAATAAGAAAATCATTTTGCAATTAAGTTAGATTTACAACCATACAAAGAAATCAACCATCACAGCTCATAATAATATAATGTATCTCTCAAAATCAGAATATAATGGATTTGTCAAGTTCAATGACCATAATTGAATCAAACAATTAAAAAAAGATGTCTAAAACTCAAATAACATATAAGACTTCAAACAATATACTTCTCCCATTAAGCAGGTGATTGAGCCACTAAGTTTCAAATCCAAAAGTACATAAAGAACTCTAAAAATAATTGATGATTAACTGGAAAGTAGCAAGCATTTCTGATGGAAGCATCAAATGGTTGGCTCAAGGTACCTACATGATTGCCATCATAAAAATAAATTAATAAAACAAAATTTGAGCTTGTCTATTACAATTAACGATGGCTAAATTTTTAATCCTATAATAAACTCACCTGAGATGATTGTGAGTGCTCTGAGAACTCTAACCTTCGTGCAGGAAATTGTGAAGGCAATGCTAAAGGTTGTTGGGTCAAAAGGCCAAGAAATCCCTGAATGACGTAAACATTATAAATTTTTTGGTTTATTTTATTAAGTAAACATACGATGGAGAAATTTGATGATCGAAATTAGTTGCCAATCAACTTACATTTGGTGGGTACATCCCATTAGTCTCTAAAAATAATGTATCCCATTCAGTTGAAACTGGTACATATGGTGCTTGCTCAACTGAAGTAGACATGTTATTTAGTCCTTAAATGAGTGAAAGCATGAGTACTAATTAGTTATTTCATATAATATAAAGAATGCAAATGTAATTATCTGCTTGTTCAAGGATCAAACCTGTGTATAATAGATCGATCTCATTCAAAAGCCCATTGGAAGAAGGTGGGAATTGATCTGAGCTAGTACTAAGAGGCATGGTCTTAGCAAATCTTCCTTTAGTACCACCTACATAAGATATAAATTAATTATAATACAATTCCTTTTGTTGTATCTACAAATTAAATATGGTATTAGCATTTCTTTCAATACCTATTCGTCTTTTTTTTAGTTGGGATTGAGACTTAGGACCGCGTTTTGCCTTTTCGAGACAACTCTTGAATCTACGCGTTTGTTGACCTTTTTCATTCTTGCGTAACGGATCTCTTATCGTTACATCAAACCCCGAAAGATTTGTAATGCCTTCTTCGAACTCGTCAACACTTGTAGAGTTAATAGTTTTAGGAATTTTATCATGAGGTTGGGAATCCATGTAAGAATTAATATCATCTAAGGATCTCAATAGTGCACGCTTAGCCACTAAACTCAACTTGTGAGTTTTCGAACCCTTTATGGCTATGGTTAAGGCCATGTGCGACAACTCACAATAACGAGCTGATAAGGATGGATCCGAAACAATATTTATTTTTTCCCTGCAAGTGTCAACACTAGCCACAGTTGTGGCTTCTTTGGTCCACCTTTTTAAGTAGTATTGGGCAGGAATGTCGGGTAAATTTAGCTTACGCAACACCTTGAGAGCATGGGAACAAAGTAACCCCGAAAATTCAAATTTCTTGCAACTGCATTTAATTGTGTTGTTTGGAGAAGTAATAGTAACAATACGAGATCTATCCCCAGTATATGAAGAAACCTTGTACTTGTGTGTCGACCCATCATCACCGACAAGTTCTAGATCCAAATCTATAAGCCTTTTAAACTTTTCTTGGAACTCATTGAAAATTTTTCTTGTATATAAATCTGCTGCTCTGAGTTCCACTGCCCATTTTAATACCAAATTGGGTTTTGTTGCCATTGATTTAAAATCTGCTTTTGTTTCCTTTTCACGTCGGCGAGCCACAGCTTTATCATATTGATCGACAAACTCTCGTAAAGTCTATTTTTTATTAAAATATTTCTTAAAATAACTATTCATGCTTTCACTTCTTTGGGTTGTTATTATAGATGCACAAAAGTGTTGCCGCACAAATACTTGAGCCCATTTCTCACGTAATTGATATAGATTTTTCATCCACTCATTCTCCTTTAACTCATACTTCTCAAGAAGCTTTTGCCAATTCTCATTAAATTCTTCTTTAGTCTCATTTTCATATATGCATTTTCTAAAATCATGAGCAAAAGACTTAAATATTTTAAACTCATTAGACAAATGTTTCAACGCATTCTGATAAATGTGCCACAAACATAAATGATGATGCGTGTTTATAAATACCTGTTTGACCGCATTGGCTATGGAAATAGCTTGATCGGAAAAGATTGTATCCATGTGTTTTCTCCCCATTGCATTTAAAAATGTTTCGAATAGCCAAATGAATGAGCTTGTCGTCTCATCCCTCAATAATGCACAACCAAAGAGCACGGTCTGACCATGGTTATTCACGCCAACAATTGGAGCACACGGCATATCATACCCATTTGTTTTAAATGTTGTATCAAACCATACGACATCTCCGAAGATATTATAGTCTATTCTCGACTTAGCATTGCACCAAAAACAATTAGAGATACGATCTTCATCATCAAGTTGTATACTATAAAAAAATGAATTGTTTTCTTTCTGTTTGCTCTTAAAATACTCTAAAAGAACAGTTGCATCTCCTCGTTTTAGATACCCAACAAATTTTCTTTGCATGTAGTTATCACAATCCTCTTGAATGAAATTGAGATTTTTGCTTCCACCAGCTTCTATACTCATGTAAGTGAAAATTTCTGCTGATCCAAGGCCTGCCAACTGCATATTATCAATTAAACCAACTTGGGCAAGCTGTATTTTTCTTTGTGATCTCAATAAATGCACCTTATCTTGAGATGCGAGCTCGTGATTATAGTCCCTAATGAATTTGGTAACATTATAATTTCCATCAACCCCTAACTTAACTTAAAGTCGTGCCATGCAACCGGTACGTGTCACCGCTCGAGATTTTGAAGGCGTTCCCCTTGGATGTTTTTCACGATGTCCTTCGAAAGAGCAACAAAATATCCGTGCAATCACCGTCTTACTCGCTTTATTTCTTGATGCCCAATGTTTTCGTACACTAAATCCAACTACTCTGGCATAAGCATTATAAAACTGGTATGCTTCATCAGTTGTTTTAAATGTCTTACCAAGCAATATTTCCTTCTCTGGTGTATCTTTTGAAAACTCATACCTTGTAGTTTTAGCTTCTAAAATCTCACTATTTTCATGTATTGTATCGTTTTGCTCATTTGAAATCTCAGTTTCACTCAAATCAAGTATATGTTCATTACCCGAACTGTATATTCTGTACAATAAACATGTGAAAAAAATACATGTTAACAAAAAACATTACATTAACGTAGCTACGTATATACTGTAGAAACATTACATTAACGTAGAAAAAAAAAACTATAAAACAAATAAAAAAATCACCAGGTCCCCAAAGATTCCAAAATTCAATTATTTGATTTGAAGACGAAGAAAAAGTAAAAATCAAATTTAGTTATGCCTAAAAACAAGCAAGTCAAATGAAAAGAAAATAGAGAAAAAGAAAAGATAAATCACCTGTTAGAAGTCATTGTCTCCAGAATATACTGTGATTTGGGGAATTAGGTTTAGGATCAAGGATTTCCACTTTTCCACTTCTAGACGGGCGAAAGGTAATCAACGGAATATGAAAAGGATTCTCACTTCCTTTTTCTTTTCCTTTTTAAATAAGAGTTTTAAATTATTTATTAGCTAACCAGAGTTAAATTTAAGTAGCTTAGAGTGGACAAATGGTGCTTTATTATTGGAGTCCCATGCCTCCATCAAAAATTTACTCGAATCTTGGTACCCAAAGTTTCAACTTTTTAAATTTTGGTACTCATATTTTATATTTTTGGTAATTTTAGTACCAATTTTTCACTTTTCCGTCTAGTAGCCATTAAATTTTCTTTTCCAAAATGCCCTTAAGTAGATTAAATAATTTTGAGAGTCATCTCCCCTTCATTAAAGAACATCTTTTAAAGGGTGTTATTTACACCTCTCATATTTATTACTAATATCCCTTTAATTTTTTTAAGGTGGTGTTATTTATACTCTCCAAATCTAACACAAACACTCTATCTAAAATTTAACTAAAAACATGTTAGGTTTGTATTTTTAGTTGGCTTGATTCTGATATCAAAAACACTTTTTTCGTTGTAATTGTTTGAGTTAAAATGAAAATTTGAAGATACAACAATTAACGAAAGCTCACAGAATTTATCGGATACATCGCACATAATTCTGAACCTAAAGTAAGTTGGTTATATAGTTTGATTCAAAATATATGCGGTGGTTGAGTTTAAAATTCGAAATTAAAAAACTTTTCAGTCTAATCTATTTTTGATTATTTTTATTGAGTTTTGTCGAAATTCGAAAAGTTCCGTCGACACAAATTATTGAAGAAATCTTTTTTATTTGTCTAACATGTTCTATGAAATTGCTTCTAAAATTTAAATCGAATTAATGTTCAAATGAATTTAATACGAAAAAATAAAAAAAAATAAAAATAATTAAATTAAAAGTATTTTTAAATAATTGATTTAAAGTTAAAAGCAAAAAGTAAGTTTGAAAAGTCGAACTTTTTCTTTTAACAATTTTATAAACCACGTGCCTTTCATAAAGCTTGTCGCATTTAATGGGCCATAGTCCATCTTTAAAATCAAGGCAATGTGTAAGTGCAAGATTTAGGAATGCAGCATGTTTTAATGAGCGGACCGGTAGAAAATTTTAGAACTTGGATTGGTCCGGCGTACATTTAGCCGAAGGAATTAAATTCTCAATTTCGGATCGGTTCAAAGTTTCGAGCCGAATCGGTCTGGCCTGTAATTTTTTATCATAATTTTTTTAATATTTTTAACTTATTGTAAAAGTAATTTTTACTATATATTTTTTTTATATAAATATAACTATTAATTTTGGACAAAAATATATGATTTTAGAGAGTTTTTGAGGCAAAAAATATCCAAAATCTAAAATCAATTTTTTAAAGTTTTGAAACACCACGTAAGTTTTATTTATATGCCATATGAGATCCCATTGTTCTTCAATTTTAAGAACTAAGATTTCAAACGTTCATTGTCTTACAGGAATGTCTTCGGTTGCGATTGAAGATGATGTGAGTGAAGTAGTTAACGTGTGATAAGGGAGATCATAGACGAGAGTGAAAGACTATGATCAAGTGTATAGAAGGAGGTGACAGGTAAGCCGGAATAGTCGGATTAGTGGAGATAATAATATTAATTCTCTCGTTTGTTTTTAATTAGAAAAGATCAAAGTTATGTCGAAATTGATTCGATATGGAATTGAACTCATGAGAAAAGTGAATCAAATATATTTTGAAGACAAAATATATCTGAGTTGAATTCTTAAGTAAGAAACTATCAGTCCGAGTTTTGAAAGTTTTGTTTTATTTGGACAATAATGACTTTACTTCTTCTAGTTTTACAAATAATTTTTATCTGTGTTTTGACAAGTGATTTTATTTGAAAATGGTAGACTAACAGTAACTTGACAATAAGTTTATCTAACTAGAAAGTGGACAGAACAATAGATATAAAAAGTTTGCATTGTAGATAATTGGAAACACGTTTGCAGATATAATGTAATTTCTAGAAGAAACTGTAATTACCTTCCCGATGATATATGATAATAACAAGAGAAAGAAAATGTAGTACGGCAGAGAAATCTTCGACGGATAATAGCTTTTCTTCTTTAGATATTTTCGGAGATTCGATTATAGAATATGACATTCCAAGTGTCGAAACTAAACTCAAGTCTTCTTCGAAAATCAAACGATTCATAAAATGAACATGTGGTAGCTTGGAAATCAGAAATTTAGTGGGAGTAATCGAATTTTTGAGGTAAAAATATTGTCCTTAACCAATGGGGTTACAAGCCTATTTATAGTGCTGGGAGGATTTATCGCACAACAAACCATATCAGTGTACCGTTTGTTATTGTGAGACAAACACTTGTTTGTCATGTGATAAATGGCTGAAGTTATGGGTTTTGACAAATTGATGTGTCAGAAAATAGTTGGTATGTATTTTAATGGTTTTGTCGTGCGAAAAACCAATCCAGTGGGCTTGTTCGTTGTACTACCAACTCTCCTAAAGCATGATCTAGTGTGTGTGTGTGAGTTCCGAACTCATTGTGTACTATCTGGGATCCTTTTAGGGTTCTTGCGGGAGTCAATAATTGGGATGTTTATACAAAGTAAGTATCAAGTATTAGTAATAATAACAACTTTATATATTAATACTTATAATACATATATATATATATATATATGTATGTATGTATAATTTGAGCAATTTTGTTATTCTACAAATTTGGTGGGTTAGTTGGTATATATCGCGTATTGTCATATAAATTAAATTGGAACTGGTACCGAATTTGGTTGGTATCCAAATATTCGGTTACGAACCAACCAAACAAAGTCGATTTGGTCGGTTTGCAGTTCAAAAATGCCACCCCTAATTGGAGATGCTTTAAGTAGTCAAGTATTTTTTTTTCTAAGCCAAAGATTGTTTGAGTCAACTTTCATACACATCCACTAATTTATGCTCGGGTAGAGCATGCCACTGGCCATTAAAAGTTTTGTACAGTTGAATGGGATTCAATTTAAAAAGCTTTTAGTCGAATTCACTGTTGATCCCAGTTTAACAACCACTAAGTCTCATTTGATATAAGACTATATATATATATATATATATGTTAATTTGCTACCCTAAATCCCAATCTATGAACTACCTTGGTGTTAGTTCAATCACCAATGTCTCTCCTATCCCCGTTGTGCGTGAGATATTTTATTGAGTACGAGGATAATGCTGGCGCCCAAAGGAGCAGTGTAACAAAACAAATAAATTACCATAATAAAAAAGAGAATATATGAACCAGATACTCTCATCATGATTGTAGACACCCCAATCCGTGACCCCCGCAAGAACCCTAACGACCTTCGAGAACTACTATTTTTGGAGACCGGAACCCACCCAAGACCTGAAACTACCCCAAAAGGGTTTGTTAGCCAACAAACCTGTTTTTAAGTGGGATTGTCGCACGACATATCAGTATGTCGCGCGACAATCACTCATATGTCGCGCGACAATCACTCATATGTCGCGCGACAATCACTCATATGTCGCACGACAAACCCTTCTGACCCCGACTATCCACCCTCTGACAAATCAGTCTGTCAGAGACATCACTTCAGCCGTGTATTGCGCGACATATTACTCCCACCACTATAAATAGACCAACACCCCCAAGGGTTCAAGGACAGCAACTTGGGATTGAAGAATTATTGGCTTATATATGATTTTCTAGTCTTTCATCAAGTATTCTCGATTATCGTCTTATTTCTGAAGAATTATCGAATATATTCTCGACACTCGACGTGTCCCGTTTCTGGAATCGAATTCTCGAAAATATTTGAAGAAGGAAAAGATCATCATCGCCGAAGATCTCTCTGTCATATTATATTTTCTTTCTTATTATTATTCTCGTCGAGAAGGTAAATAAAGTCTCTTCTAGTATTTAACATTAGATATCTGTGTACTTGTTTTACCTCTGTTGTTTTGTCCACGTTTTATTTGAATAAACTTATTGCCAAGTTACAAATAGTCTACCATTTTCAAAACAAAAGACCCTGATAAAATCATTTGCAAAACCAGAAGAGTAAGTACATTATCATCCGGATAAAATCATGTTTTCAAAACCCGGACCAATAAAACTTACTTAGGAATTAAAAACCCGGTATATCCTATCTGTTTCATAGATTGTGATATGTCTGGTAGAACCCCCCTCAAGAGTTCTAATTCCATATTGAATTAGTTCTGATATAAGATCCAAAACGTTTTCTAAAAGAATTCAAAACCCTAGAAAAATCGTCGTTATCTGAGAAATAACACGGTAAAACTCCCTCTAAAGTAAGAACAACTCTTGACACTTGTATTTGCATCTTTTAAAACTAAACATTGGATCTCGAAACACAAAGATTTTTCGTACCATTTCCCGTCTTTCCCAGAAATTAGGGTTTTTACTTAGAAAGTAGTAGACTGTCAGTAAAAGCATCTAATTTTTTCAACATAGAATAAACATATAAAAGACCACTAGAGACCGAAAGGGCGGAATGGGTGCTTAACACCTTCCCATACCGTAATATAGTTTCCGAACCCTATAGAATCCTTGTTTCGCAGACAAATGTGCAAAGAAATGCTTATCTATAGCCTTTCCTCTTACACAACCATTTTGTCCGTTTTCTCTTAAAACGTACTGGCGACTCTGAACGAACCCCCTTGTATCTAGAAATATGATAGAAAGACACCCGATATGAACTATCAACACCCATAGAAGCAAATGGAACGACGGAATCCGTTCTGACGTTTCAGACACCCAACGACGGGAACGAGACCCGGGGGTCGCATTTGCGGATTCTTACAGTGGTGACTCTGCTGGGGAGTGTGAGAATTCGCAAATGCGACCCCCGGGTCTCGTCCCCGTTCGTTTGGGCGTCTGAAACGTCGGAACGGATTCTTTCGTTCCATTTGATGGAGTATTTTGATAATCCATATCACATGTCCCTATGTTCTACTTCTAGATGCATATGGGTTCGTTCAGAGTTGTCAGTACGTTTTACGAGAAAACGGACAAAATAGTTGTGTAAGAAAAAAGGCTATAGATAAGCCTTTCTTTACATGTTTGTCTACGAAACCAGGATTCTATAGGGTTCGGAAACTATATTACGGTTTGGGAAGGTGTTAGGCACCCATTCCGCCCTTTCGGTCTATAGTGGTCTTTTATATGTTTATTCTATATTGAAAAACTTGGATGCTTTTACTAACAGTCAACTACTTTCAAAGTGAAAAACCCTAATTTTTGGGACAACGGGAAAAGGGATAAAAGAAACCTTTGTGTTCCGGGATCTAATGTTTAGTTTTGAGAGACGCGAAATACAAGTGTCAAGAGTTATTCTTACTTTTTAGAAGGAGTTTTACCGTGTTATTTCTCAGATAACGACGATATTCTCGGGTTGTGACTTATTTTGGAAAATGTTTGGATCTTTATTGGAACTAATTCAATATGGAATTAAAACTCTTGAGGGGAGTTTTACCAGACATATCACGATCTATGAAACAGATAGGATATACCGAGTTTTTAATTCCTAAGTAAGTTTTACCAATCCTGGTTTTGAAAACAGAATTTTATTCGGATGGTAATTTACTTACTCTTCTGGTTTTGCAAATAGTTTTATCAGGGTCTTTTGTTTTGAAAACGGTAGACTATTTATAACTTGGCAATAAGTTTATTCAAATAAAACGTGGACAGAACAACGGAAGTAAAACAAGTACACAGATATCTGATTTAAATACTAGAAGGGACTTTCTTTACCTTTCCGACGAGAATAATAATAAGAAAGAAAATATAATGCGGCGGAGAGATTTTCGGCGATAATAATCTTTTCCTTCTTCAGATATTTCCGAGAGTTCAATTCCAGAGACGGGACACGTCGAGTGTCAAGAATAGATTCGATAACTCTTCAGAAATGAGACGATAATAGAGAATGCTTGATGAAAGACCAGAAAATCAGATTTAAAACTTAGAATCTTCAATCCCAAGTTACTGTCCTGAACCCTTGGGGGGTGTTGGCCTATTTATACTGCTCGGGGAAGATTGTCGCGCGACATTTCCCCAAAATGGGCATATGTCGCGCGACAATGTGTCCAATGTCGCGTGACAAACGGCTGAAGTGATGTTTCTGACAGACTGATGTGTCAGAGAGTGGATCGTCTGGTGTCAGGAGATATTGTCGCGCTACATGGGAGTGATTGTCGAGCAACAATGTGATATGTCGTGCGACAATCTCTCTTAAAAAAAGGTTTGTTGGCCAACAAACCCTTTCGGGGTAGTTTCGGGTGCTCGGGTAGGTCCCGGACCCAAAAACAGTAGTTTTCTAAGGTCGTTAGGGTTCTTACGGGGGTCACGAATCGGGGTGTCTACAGGGAAGTTAGAAAACTAGACTCTTATATGTGGACTTTTGTTTATTTGTTGAATCTGCTTTTACTTCTTTCCCTACTTGTGTTAATTGATTGAGAAGAAACATTTTTCTAAAAATAGGAGTTTTTCAAAAATACGTAATAAAGATAATGATATTTGTGAAACCAACCTTTCGAACTTTACACGCACTTTCACAAATCATGCATTGGTTCTACGAGTGTGAATTTACCCCAAACCCTCGAAAGTATTATAAGTGAGTAGGGAGTTGGCTTGCTTGGGCCAACATAAACCGAAAGCATTTACTTTCACTCTCCTTGGCCAAGTACGCCCCCGAGGTATTCGAGTGACGAGAACACTCACGTACCCGAGAAGTATATCAAAAAACTCTTGCACGTACCCGCCCTTGGGGTATATCGCAAGGTCTTGCCAAATAGGAGGGAGCCTGAAGCCTTAACCGTTCGTACACCTGCGCTGCATATAAGATCGAGTCAGTTAAAATAGCCGTAGGGGATGTACCACCCTACGGCTTACTTTACAACATCCTTTTAAAATCTGAGTCTTTTCTCGGTAATTTTTAGTGGTTCTTTTGACAAAAAATCAAGTCGCATCACAGTCTTCCTTTATCTTCGTCACGTGGTTTCGTCTATAGCCTTAAAAATACCGACAGTCTGGAAGGTTGGGCCGGTCGAGATCATACCGGAAGACTAGTAAGACCAAGCACACCCGCAATGGCCGATGGACGCGAGAATCAAAAGACAGATCAGAGCTTAGCCGAGGCGTCTACAGCTCAGCCAACTTTAGCCAAGATGCATCGTTTGCTAATGACCGTCAGCATGAGTCTAGCAAACCTCACGAACAAGCAACAGAGTACCCGAGTCCGAGTAGAAGAGTTGTCAGCCGGACGGGCCGCACCAACGGGGTTTGAATGACTACCACCTAATCGAGATTAAGGGCAGTCATCGCAAGTACTTCCTCCAATTCAAGGAACCAATCCACCCCAAACGGGCCCTGTCATGGTCGGTCCCGTTCAGACCGATCCCAACAATAAGAATCAATGGGACCCAGATTCAGGCCCCACTTACCAACAACAAGAGCCACCCATCATCTGGCTGCAACCTCAGCAGGGCCTTGATCCCCAATACCAGCCATGGCCACAAGTCCCCACAAGACCTATTCCACCACCAGCCCCAATAGCCCCTCCTAATGAGTACCCAGACTTCAACCGACTTCGAGCAGTGTATGCAGAATCAGTTATAGCTCGGGAACAGCCCGACGAGGTGTCAAGAGAGAGTGAAGAAATAAAGAAACTAAAAGAGCAGATGAAGGTTCTACATAGGGGAATTTCCCTAATAAAAGGGGTAGACGAGATTACAGATATGAATGCCTTCTCGCTCTACCCGGAAGCGAGATTACCCCAGGGATTCAAACTCCCTTCCATCACCAAATTCACAGGAACCACAACCCCTAAAACCCATCTTCAATCTTACATCAGATCCATGCAAGTGTTCGATTGTGGAGAGCCGGAGTTGGCTCAAGCCTTTCACATGACTCTCACGGGGGCCGCCCTGAGATGGTTTTTCGATTTGGAGAGACACCACACAAAAACTTGGGAAAATATTGTCAAGGAGTTCATGACCAAATACGGGTCCAACGAGGATTTGGAAATTACCCGTAAACACCTAGAAATGGCCAAGCAAGGCGAAAAAGAAGGCTTCAGCGATTTCGTCACACGCTGGAGAGAGATGGCCTTCCAAATGTCCAAATGGCCCGATGAAGAAGAACAGTTGGAGATCATACAGAAGAATTTCACTCCAACTGTACCGTGTTACATGGGAAAGCATGTTTTCTAACACTTTAGAGCCTTATTGAGTATGGGGTCGCAAGTAGAGGAAGAATTGGCCAAAAAGGCAGAAACCGATACCAAGAAAGCCTCATACACCGGGAGAAAGACGGCCACTCCAGCCGTAAATCAACTAAGCTCATTCCCATATCAACAAAACCCATTTCAATAGTCACAACAAACCCCTCCGATGAGTTGGCCTGCACAAGGAGACTCTTCGAGCACCGAGGCCAAGAAAAGGAGAAAGTTCTGCACCCTTCCCACTACCCTGGTCAAAAGCCTAGAACTACTCTGAAAGGCTGGATTGATCACTCCACTCAACCCACGCCCCCCACCAAACCATATTCCCAGCACCTAGAGAATGAATGAGAACTGTGCATACCATCAAGCAACGAGCCATGACACGGAACGCTGCTTGGCTCTTCGCCATTGTATCCAGGACCTCATTAAAGCCGAAACCATCCCCGCACCCAGTGGACCCAATGTTACCAACAACCCCTTCCCAACCATGTTCCACCTGCAGTAATTAACGTCTTAACCACTGATGAAGAAAGTTTTGATCCCGTGGGAATCATCCGAGACGACCCAGCCTACAATTCACCAGTTGTGCCGCCAAAAAAGATTCAAGTGGCCCCAGGCCTCAACCCGATAATTGACCAATGGATGGCTAGAATGAACTTCCTACTCGGGCAAGGTTTAGGAAAGGCAAATCAGAGGATCTCACAACCACTTACAATCAAAACCAATCTCGAAAAATCTGGGATAGGATGGACCCAGGATAAGAAGAAACAACCGTGGAAGCCCCGAGTCCCCCCCAAGGAGACAATCTGTATGACAGAAACCTCCCTCGAGACTTTCAGTTGGTCGGCAAAGCCAGAGTCATCAGAAATCTTAGACGGATCTGACCCAGCATCCCTTTGGATACAACAAATTACCCGTTCAGGGAGGGTGTACCAGCCACCACCAACGGATGCTGAGAAATCACCACCTCCTAAGGAAATATGAGAAGATCGAGTACTAGAACAGTTGAAGAAAACTTAGGCATACATCACCATTTGGGGCCTTTTAGTTGCCTCCAAACCTCACAAGACCGCCTTCATCAAACTCCTAGACGAGGCCGTCATATCACCATATTTCATACCATAACAACTACCAAACATGATCGGGTCCCTTACAGTCCAAAGAAGTCTGTCATTTTCAGATGAAGACTTATCTCCATTGGGGAAGAAACACAGTCTGGCCTTCTATATTACTGTCCGGACCCGAGGGAAAATCCTGCCGCAGGTCCTCATCGACAACGGGTCAACCATAAATGTCTGCCCTTTGAAGACTGTCAAATGTCTGGGTATCTTAGACTCAGAACTTTCTCCGTCAGATGTGACCGTTAGAACCTATGACAACACCAGAAGGGCCGTTCTGGGTTCCCTAAAGCTGGATCTCATGGTCGGTCCCGGAAACATTCCAGCCGACTTCCAAATCATAGACATTCCCTCCAGTTTCCAGTTTTAACCTTCTGTTGGGAAGAGCATGGCTACAGGACATAGGAGCACTCCCTTCCTCCTTACACCAGAAGATCAAGATACCGTTCGAAGGGAATATAATCACCATCCAAGAGACCCTGAGAGGACCTGAGCAGATCTGGAATTACCTGTTTTGGGCATCGGGAGCCAGAGCATACAGCTGGGAGGCTTTTCTTACGAGCCTCAAGTACAAGCTCTCACCACCCAAAAAATCGAGTATCTACCCCCTGATAATATCCCCGGTCACAACACCAAGGTCACAAATATGCTGAGAATGATGAAATACTTACCTGGAGCCAGTCTGGGAATGGGACAGCCAGGATTACTTCAGGCCTTAGAGCCAGTGACGAGGCGTGAAAGAGAAGGGTTGAGGTACCGGCACACCGGAGAAGACAACCAAGAGAAAAAGTTTCGAGGGCATCAGTATCCAAGTTTTAGCTCTCTGAATGGGTTTTTTGTTAAAGAATGAGAGGACTTCCCCTTTTGCGGCTTTTAGGAGCCTTGGAGAAACAACGATGGAGATAACCTTCCAGGATGGGAAATCTTCTATAAAGAGGACCTTTTCCTCAAGGAAAACATTATACGCAGCTTCTCCACCAAGTTAACAATCGGTCCAAGAGAAAAAAATGAAGACAAAAAAGATGAAGAGGAAGAACTGATCGGAGATCTCTTCGACATCATGGCTCTAGATTCACTAGCCAAGAGACGACCCTGTACACCTGATACACGCTGATCCGGATTACTAAGAAAAGGGGAAAAATAGTGAAATTGTAAGGGTGAGAGATAAGAGTGAAGGTAATGGTAGGAAGGAGTCACTCCTAGATTCACTTTTTAAACTTGTAACTGTAAGCACTATTATCAATGAAGAAGACTCTGTTTTGCGTTATCCTGTTAATTTTAACTCTGTAATTGCTTATATGGAGTTGGGACGATCAGTGCCAGGAAGCTTTTGATAGAATAAAAGACTACCTCTCCAAACCTCCAGTGTTAGCCCCACCACAGACCGGATTACCACTAATTCTATACCTGACCGTCATTGATTCGACTGCAGGAGCCATGCTAGCTCAACATCTGACCGATACACGAAAAGAACAGGCCATCTACTACATCAGCAAGAAATTGTCCCCATTTGAGATAAACTACACGCCATTGGAGAAATCATGCACCGCTCTCGTCTGGGTAACACAGAAATTACTGCACTACATGCTGGTTTTTCCGATCATCCTGGCATCACGAATTGATCCGTTAAAATACCTCTTCGAGAAACCAGCTCTCTCGAATCGTATGGCAAAATGGTTATTCTTGCTCTCCGAATTCGATATCACCTATATGACCCGGAAGGCAGTCAAAGGCAAGATCATAGCTGATTACCTGACCCACAATCCAATATTAGGGGACATGCTAGAAGAAGCCGATTTTCCAAACGAAACTATCATGAATGTTGAGATTGATGAAGACTGGAAATTGTACTTCGACGGGGTCACCAACTGAAACGAAAACGGGATAGGCATCCTATTAGTCTCTCCAGACCAAACTCACTCTCCGGTATCGTATCGTCTAGACTTCTTCTGCACCAACAATATGGCCGAGTATGAAGCCTGTATAATTGGATTAGAGATCGCGCTCTAAAGGGGTATAAAAATAGTACAGGTATACGGAAATTCAGCATTAATGGTCCACTAAGTTCTAAAGGAATGGAAGATCAGAGATGAGAAATTAGTCCCTTACCTCGCCCGACTAGAGGATGTCGCAGGAAGGTTTGAGCATTCAAAGTTTTACTATGTCCCCAGGTCATAAAACAGTTTTGCTGACGCACTAGCAACCCTGGCGTCCATGATCGATATCCTGGAGGGGATCGAAGAAATAACTCTTACAGTGCAAAGAAGATCAGGACCAGCACACTGCATGGCCGTTGAGATAGAGAATGAAGAGAACAGGGACTTAACCGCTTGGTTTTACGACATCTAGAACCTGTTGAAGAACCATCAGTATCCCGAGCAAGAAGACAAGAGAACCCGGGTTACGCTCAGAAAATTAGCATCAAGATTCATACTTTGCGCCGGGAAGCTATATAAGAGAAACTATGACGGAGCCCATCTCCAATGTCTCACTGAAAAAGAGTCTGTCAAAGTGATGGATCAGATACATGGGGGTGATTGTGGACCTCATATGAGCGGTCATACATTTGCCCGTAAAATCATCAGGCAAGGATATTACTGGTCTACCCTGCAGAACAACTGCGTTAAACACGTACGTCGTTGCCACAAGTGCCAAATCTATGATAAATCTCAGAAGCTTCCTCCGAAAGAATTGTACAACATGACTGCTCCTTGGCCTTTTGCAACCTGGGGAATCGACGTCATTGGAAAGATTTCGCCCAAAGCAAGCAACAACCATGAATTCATACTAGTGGCCATCGACTACTTCACCAAATGGGTAGAAGCCGAGTCTTTCCAAACCCTTGACGCCAGAAAGGTTGCCCGATTCATCAGACGGAATATCATCTACCGATATGGGGTCCCACACGAGATCATCTCAGACAACAGCACTCACTTCGAAGGAGAGGCTAATACTGTCATGGAAGAATACGATATTACCCGACATAGATCTTCGCCATATAGACCACAAACTAATAGGACAGTTGAGGCCACCAACAAAAATCTGAAGAATATCCTAAGCAAGATAACCAACACCTGTCGGGACTGGCCAGAGAAGTTACCATACGCATTGTGGGAATACCGCACCACCGAGAGGGTCTCCACCGGGGTAACCCCATTTTCTCTTACATACGGGATGAAAACAGTCTTTCCTATTGAGTTAGAGGTCCCCTCTCTCAGAGTAATGCTAGAGAATCAAATCAATGAATTATAGTGGGTCCAGGCACGTTATAACGAGCTGGCCTTGCTAGATGAGAAGAGATTGAGATCCGCGTACCACCACCAAGGGTATCAGAAGAGAATTGCTCGAGCGTTTAACCAGAAAGTAAAGACTCGGGGTATCAATAGGAACGACATCGTATTGAAAGAAATTCGAGAGCCAGCCAGAGACCTGAGGGGAAAGTTTGGGTAGAAGTGGATAGGGCTGGACATCGTCAAAGAGATTGACACTGGGGGTGCCGCTATACTCACTGACTTAGACGGACAGTTACTGCATTCACCAGTTAACATAAATCGACTGAAGAAGTATTACCAATAGATGTAATATGTATAGATAAGAACTACGTAAACCTAAGCCCCAACTTAAAATTGTGTTTTTAAAAAATCAA
Organism: Lonicera japonica; assembly: GCA_021464415.1. Classification (NCBI taxonomy): domain Eukaryota; kingdom Viridiplantae; phylum Streptophyta; class Magnoliopsida; order Dipsacales; family Caprifoliaceae; genus Lonicera; species Lonicera japonica. Next base: position 43,860,436 of record CM038471.1, read on the forward strand.
AAAGGGGAACGTAGGCAACCTGAGAAGTGACTTTAGGCCCGGTTTAAACTTTGTAAAGAAATTTATTTCCTATAAAACAGTCCCTCGTATATTATTAAGGTGGTTCAGAACACCGGAAGTTACAAAGGAAATACACCATACAGAAAAACCTAATCCCTAGGGGTTGGCCAAGCAGGGTCCTCAGTAGCCAAGTCAATTCGAGCCTCATCCAGAATCTGGTACGCAAAGACAATGTTCTCCTCTGTGGGCTCAGAATCCATGAACTGAAACCACTCCATTTGGAAGGGATCATCAATTAGCTCCCCTTCTAAAGACCCCCAACGAGAATAAATGATGTCAGCCTGGAGGGGCTTGGTAATACCGAAACGGGCATAGTTAAACTGACGAGTCAGTCGAGCACGCCACATCCTCTCTACAGATAAAGAAACATACGGGGTCACAAATTTAGACTCAGAGGAGAAGTTGTTCAGACTAACGAAAATGTCCTGAGGAACGTTGAACTGCCGAAGAAGACGTCCTGGGAGATAAAAGGAGGTAAACGAGAGCCCGTGAAGCCGAACATAGTTCTGACCTCCGGTACGAAGCACCATCGCCCTCAGCTTCCACCAAGGAATGTTCCACCAGATAGCCCAAAAATTCTCCGAAAACTACACCGTCCAAACAGAGAAAGACATGGTCAAAGCACCAAAGAGGGGACGACAGAAAAAGTGCGTCGGGTTGTCATGCCACACCCCGTTGAAACCCACCGATCGGCAATGCTCCAACAGCCACATGTATAACAAACAAGGGCTTCCCTTGAAAAAAGGTGAGGCTCCCCTTTGAAGATCATCTAGGCCGTTCAGAGTCTCTGCAAGAACGATCGGCACTATAGACTCCCCATTTCTAGTATGGTAAATCAAACTCAGAATAGTCGGATCGACACGAGAAGAGCCTGTCACCAGTAACATATCAGTAACGAGATAGATCAAGGCCGATGCAGTACACCCAATGCTATAAGAAGCTCTGTTCTCATAACGATGGAAAAACCTCACCATTTTATGGAGGTCAAGAAGACCGTCGTTAATAAATCCATCACAGGCCGCTTGGGGAATGGCCAACAGAGCAATCAGCATGTCTTGAGAGCCAATTTCTTCTATGGGAATAGTCATCGGGAGACGAACATCAGAACCCAACAACCAGGAAAACTCCTCATAAGTGGGGCAGAGCTCATCTAACTCGAAACGGAAAAGATGATCAGCAGTGCTCCAAAAATACAAAGCGCCTAGCAGAAAGGAAAAATCTATAGGACGATGGCACCAGCCCGCTAAATGACTAAATACACCAAAATTCAAACCATTCTCAGAAGATATCAGAGTATCTCGGGCTTCAACATAAGAGAAATCAGAATTTGTACGATAAGAAGACATTTTTTGAAAGGTGCAGGGATGAAGGAAGGATGATAGGTGTATTTATAGCAAAAAAGAGGCTCCTGTGCCTGTTTGTCGCGCGACAAACCCATATTCAGGAGGGCTTATCGCACGACAATCCCATTTGGTGTCACCCTATTTTTGCTTTTCTTACATATAAGAGTCATTCTTGCCAAAAGAATCACTTCTGGATGCATTTTTGTGCTCACTCTGTTCTTTTGCAGGAACCATAAGTACTGTCATATCACAAAAGGTATGGCTCCTGAATTATCGATTTATGTAATTATTATCTTTTCATCACAGATAAGGAATAAAAAAAGCATTATCAGACACAAATAAAGATTTTCATAAAAATTGATAAAAGAACAGTTTTCAAGAAACTAAATCTCTGTCTAAATATCTAAAAAAAAAACTACATATCTATCCGAACTAACTAAATGCAGGAAAAAAAAAAGCTAATCTATCCGGGCGCGCTTCGACATGCTCCCACTGTCACCGAAATCCTCCTCCGGAATAGGATCGATCGCTGGGACATCCGGATGAGAGGGAACTGCTGCCTAAGAAGGCCCCGTCGATTGAACTGGTGCCGTAGGGCAAATCACCGAGGACCGTGAATGCCTCGAGGTCCGGCTACTGCTCCTCCGAGACTTGGTTTGAGCGCGAGATGAGGACAGAGGATCATCTGCCCGCAGGGAAACATCGATCGCCCTCTGATAGTCGCGCATGTATATCGTAGGGTCTCGACCAACGTACTGGAGCAGGTTCCAGCTGTAGAGATACTGGGAATGCCAAGCTCTTAAATCCACTACACGTATACTCACCCGCTGTAAAGGAAAAGAAAAAAGAATCAGCACAGTTAAAATAAATAAATATGAATATGAAGGGATTTGGAAGGAAGCATGTACCTCATCATCAGGGCGACCACCCAAGTAGTCGAACGTATCCTCAAGAAGAGGATACTCGGGCACTGTATACCGACGTAAATCGGCGCCCATATAAGAAATGTCCCGAGGAAGTGGCGGTAGATCTATCGGGGGAACAGACGAACCCATCGGTATAACAACAAAAGTAGACCCACCCTCCTCATGGATAGGGAACATGGGAGGCCAGAAAGAAGAACCACCAATACCATGAGAGTGGGCCGGAGGGCCCATAGTAACCGACGGAAGCGGAAGCAGTGTAGCGTAAGTACGGACACTCGAAGGATCCACAATGGCCGTCACTCTCAGAGGCGGGACCCCGCTAGAAGAAGTGGTCACAGTAGCAGGAGGGGTCCGCCCAAACTGCTCATAGTCGACCCCAAAGTCCGCAGGCTCCCAGGATCGCTCCGAAAAATATGTTGCCCCTCCCTCAGCAGCCTTAAAAATAGCCCTCGGAGATGCTGACGGATCGGTGGGGAACTCAAAACCCTCGGCATGTTGCTCCTCTCTAAGCGTAGTCTGAGGAGGCTGCTCTAGAACAGTCGCTGTCCCACCTCCCTCACCGCCCTTGGGTCTATCATCACCTCCCTCGGGCCTATCATCGCCTCCCTCAGCACCAGTAGGGACGTCCCTCTCTCCCTCAGGGTCATCATCGTCGGAGTCCAAAATATTGTCCTTCTGATCGGGGATAGGCGGCAGCTGATCGGGAACTGTCTGGGACAAATGAGTCTATCCCTCATATGTAGTTGGGATCACCTCCCAATGCTCGGTACCTCTCATAGAAGACCCGTCTTCGAGTCCCTTTCGGCTCCCTCATCAAGTAACGGGCAGCAAAAATAGCATAATCTCCCTCCTCGGTGAACGTCTAAAAACCGAGCTCGTCAACCAATGCCTGCACCGTCACCGGGTCAATCTCACCCGTCTGCCTCATCAGAATCAGCGAAAATAGGGGAACTCGGGGCCACTGGGCCGGTGTGTGCTGGCGAATGAATCTCTCGCCCAAGTAGAAGTGAAGGCCGTACTCATCCCTGATAAGCCGCCTGGTCTTCGAGGCAGTCAGAGCAAGGCCATATCCAAAGTGAAAACCCAGATCACCCCAGGGGGGCCACTCAATCTGAACAAAAATAAGATTTTATTTCAGTTATTTGTATTCTATTTACTATTTATCTACTTGAAAAGAAAGAATACTAAGATATTTACCTGCTCCTCCAGCAGGTCATGGATGGCAGCAGCTCCGGTCTCCCGAGTCCGGTATACATAGGGAGCCATGTAGTTCCCCGCGATGAATAGGCGGAGAAAGGGAAATTGGTCCTCATTCTCAACGAGGAGATCCACATGGGCGCGACCCAAACGAGTATAGGCCACAAACTAACTCTGAAAAAAGACATAGAGAACATTAGCAACAAGTAGCAGATAAAATGCAAAAGACGAAAAGTACATATAAGGGACAAAAGTATATACCTTCCACAGCAAAGAAAAGCCCTTGAGGTTCAGGGCCAAATAACGGAAAACCTGGTCCATAGCATCGTAAAGGATAGCAAGAATAAAATCGCCCCAGTCGTAGTCGAACATGATGCTGAAATTTCGGAGATAGGGCAGCCACTAGAGATGGGCCGTGTCCCCCCCACGGGCCTCGAACAGATCATGGAGCGTCAATAGAAGAAGGACGCGGCCATACTGGCGCGCCTCCTGAAGGGTCATTGGCACCCTTGAAGCAACTAACCGGGCTCTCTCTGTCGCCAGATGCGTGACCAAAATCGCTCGGGGAATCGTATCACCAAAGCTCCGTCGCTCTGGGAACCATCCAAGTGCGCCAACAATGCCCTCTGCTGTCAGATGCAAGGGGACATCGATCTATACGGGGACTCCCCCTGAAGGAATCCCGGTCAAAGTAAATAAATCGAGGGGGGTCATCGTCATCTCCCCCTAACTCTAGTGGAAGGTATGAGTGGTGTCCCACCAGTGATAGGCCAAAGCCGACACCAACACAGCCGCCCTAGATACCCGCTCCAGGAGGGCATCGAAGAGAGGACCAAATGGAGTCACAAGGAGCAACTCCTGGACAGGGGCCGGTGCCTCTCGCCACTCTAAGAAAATAGTATTGGGAGAACCCCAACCTCTGTCGACCCACTGCAGACGAAATAAAAATATAAAAATATGAGAAACCAGAGGGTACTTTAGTGTAATTATGAGAGTTATAGGGTTATAGGGGTAAATTATGTAATTTTCCAAAACTAAGGGTACTTTGGTGTAATTATGAGAGTTATAGGGGTAAATTATGTAATTTTTCAAAACTGAGGGTACTTTGGTATAATTATGATAGTTATAGGGTTATAGGGATAAATTATGTAATTTTCCAAAACTGAGGGTACTTTGGTGTAATTATGAGAGTTATAGGGTTATAGGGGTAAATTATGTTATTTTCAAAAACTGAGGGTACTTTGGTGTAATTATGAGAGTTATAGGGTTATAGGGGTAAGTTATGTAATTTTCCAAAACCTGAGAGTACTTTGGTGTAATTATGAGAGTTATAGGGTTATAAGGGTAAATTATGTAATTTTCCAAACCTGATGGTACTTTGGTGTAATTATGAGAGTTATAGGTATAAATTATGTAATTTTTCCAAACCTGAGGGTACTTTGGTGTAATTATGAGAGTTATAGGGTTATAAGGATAAAATTATGTAATTTTCCAAAACTTGAGGGTACTTTGGTGTAATTATGAGAGTTATAGGGTTATAAGGGTAAATTATGTAATTTTCCAAACCTGAGCGTACTTTGGTGTAATTATAAGAGTAATAGGGTTAGAAGGGTAAATTATGTAATTTTCCAAAACCTGAGAGTACTTTGGTGTAATTATGAGAGTTATAGGGTTATAAGGGTAAATTATGTAATTTTCCAAACCTGAGGGTACTTTGGTGTAATTATGAGAGTTATAGGGTTATAGGGATAAATTATGTAATTTTCCAAAACCTGAGTGTACTTTGGTGTAATTATGAGAGTTATAGGGTTATAAGGGTAAAATTATGTAATTTTCCAAAACTTGAGGGTACTTTGGTGTAATTATAAGAGTTATAGGGTTATAGGGATAAATTCTGTAATTTTCCAAACCTAAGGGTACTTTGGTGTAATTATGAGAGTTATAGGGTTATGAGGGTACATTATGTAATTTTTCAAAACCTAAGATGTATCACAGGTAAAAGTATGTGTTCACTAAATCGGACGTTATTTCTAGCAGACATGCATACTAACATTGTTTAAAATACATGCAGGAAACGACAGAAATAATGGAACGAATAAACACACAACGGAAAGAAATTCCAAGAAAACATACCAGAGACCATCGACGGATCTCATGAGAAACAGGTTCCATCAAAAGCCACGGAACATCTGGGATTGGAGCAGCCTGGGTGACGTCTCGGTAGACCACTGCCCGACCGCGGTCCACCCCGTCCTCACCATACCAGTCGAGGTCCGCCCAGTCTTCATGGTGAGGGCTGCACCGGAGAACGCCCTGAGCGTCGGTAAAAGTGACCTCCTCCTGGTCACCCTCCAGTCTATCAAGCTGAGCAAGGTTCATCTGTGTATATAGAGAGTAGTGAGAAAGTCGGAAAATCAGAAAAGCGGCAGGGCTTCCGCGCTTAAGAGAAGAGAGAAAGAGAGCTAGAGAGAGAAAGAAAAAGGAGAGAATGAGGTGGAATGAGCTCAGCAAAGGGCATATATAATACACAAGTTTGTTGCGCGACAAACAGACTCATTGTCGCGCGACAATGAGCTCTGCACCGAAATGTCGTGCGACATATTGGTCCCCTTCCCTGATTTTTTGACCTTTGTCTCATTTTATCTCCTGCAGGGGTACTTCAGAGAAACAATTTTCGAAAAATTTGCTAAATACCGCACACCCAGGATGAAAATTCAAGGAAAAGACTTCCAAATCTTCTCTCCGAAAAATGTGAGGACGAAATACAACGGCTAAAAGTAATCTCTGATCTCTCAAAAGGACCAGTCCATCAATGAGAAAAAGTAAAATATCAAGATAAGAAGGGAATAGAAAAAAATTGAAAGAGTATAAAAGAGAAAGAACCCGCATGAGCGCCGAAAGCGAGCGAGAGAAACAGAAATGCAGAGTGACAGGGAGAGCCACACCAAAAGTGACAGCTAGGCGAAAACCGACTCAGGGCTTCGTTTTGGGTAAGTAAGGCTCCTGATCACTACGAAGGGACAAAAAAGACTCCTGATTAAAAACAGAGAAGGCCAGGAAAAGTCTTTCCCAAAAAAGGAAGAAATAATGGCATCGATAAAACAGAATACGATGTGGGCCCACCAAAGAGAAAACTAAGAAGAGAACAGAGATCAGAGATCAGAGATTGAACTTTCAAACAAATATTCTTTTCAGCACGATACAAAAGAGATGGTTTGAAAAACCTCGGACCATCACTCTGTGGAGAGCAAAAGAAATCTGAAAACTGCCTTCTGAGAGAAGTAACTTCACTCGAGGAAAACATGAGAGTAAAGTTCAGAAAGATACAGGAAAACGGACATTCAGATAAAAATTAGACCCTGAGAAGCTCTTTTCACCCTCACAAAAATTTCTCTCTCTCACTCTAGCAGTCTAAGAGAGACGACAAACAAATTCACCAGAGTACAATACAAGCCCTCGCCAGAGGCAAAAATACTCACAAAATCCCTCCCAAAGGCAATCTTCTTTCTTTTTTACAGAACAAAAGCCCTCCCAGAGAGGCACAGTGTAGTAATGGTAGTCCTCCCACCTGAGGCAAGAAGAGCAAAGCCCTCCCAGAGAGGCACAATATAGCAATGGTAATCCTCCCACCTGAGGCGAAGCCCTCCCCGACAGGCACGGTGTAGCAATGATAGTCCTCCCACCTGAGGCGAGAAGATCAAAAGCCCTCCTAGAGAGGCACAGTGTAGCAATGGTAGTCCTCCCACCTGAGGCAAGAAGAGCAAAGCCCTCCCAGAGAGGCACAGTGTAGCAATGGTAATCCTCCCACCTGAGGCGAAACCCTCCCAAAGAGGCACAGTGTAACAATGGTAGTCCTCCCACCTGAGGCGAGAAGATCAAAAGCCCTCCCAGAGAGGCACAGTGTAGCAATGGTAGTCATCCCACCTAAGGCGAGAAGAGCAAAGCCCTCCCAGAGAGGCACAGTGTAACAATGGTAGTCCTCCCACCTGAGGCGAGAAGATCAAAAGTTCTCCCAGAGAGGCACAGTATAGCAATGGTAGTCCTCCCACCTGAGGCGAGAAGAACAAAGCCCTCCCAGAGAGGCACAGTGTAGCAATGGTAGTCCTCCCACCTGAGGCGAGAAGAACAAAGCCCTCCCAGAGAGGCACAGTGAAGCAATGGTAGTCCTCCCACCTGAGGCGCAAAGTGGAACAAAAGGTAGTCATCCCATCTGAGGCTAATGGAGAAATGGTAGTCCTCCTATCTGAGGCAAGTGGAGCAAGTGAAAGTCCTCGAAAGAGGTAATGAGGTAACAAAAGCCCTCTCCGGAGGCAAAACCAAGCACAAAGCCCTCTCCGAAGGCACTCACGAACACTTTTTGCATACGCACACTTCCTTAGAGTTCTTGCAGGAGCCATGGATCATGGTCTCTTCCAGTCGCCTCAATTCCTTACAAGCAAGGAGCTTGAGTTGAGAAGGTCTGTAGACACCCCAATTCGTGACCCCCGCAAGAACCCTAACGACCTTCGAGAACTACTATTTTTGGAGACTGGGACCCACCCGAGCACCCGAAACTATCCCGAAAGGGTTTGTTGGCCAACAAACCTATTTTAAGTGGGATTGTAGCACGACATATCAGTATGTCGAGCGATAATCACTGATATGTCTCGCGACAATCACTCATATGTCGCGCAACAAAACCCTTTGAACCCGACCATCCACCCTCTGACAAATCAGTCTGTCAGAGACATCACTTCAGCCGTTTGTCGCACGACATTGGACACAATGTCGCACGACATATGCCCCTTTTGGGAAAGTGTCGTGCGACATATTACTCCCACCACTATAAATAGACCAACACCCCCAAGGGTTCAAGGACAGCAACTTGGGATTGAAGAATTATTGGCTTCTCTCTGATTTTCTAGTCTTTCGTCAAGTATTCTCGATTATCATCTTATTTCTGAAGAATTATCGAATCTATTCTTGACATTCGACGTGTCTCATTTTTGGAATCGAATTCTCGAAAATATTTAGAGAAGGAAAAGATCATCATCGTCGGAGATCTCTCTGTCGTATTATATTTTTTTTCTTATTATTATTCTCGTCGGGAAGGTAAAGAAAGTCTCTTCTAGTATTTAACATTAGATATATGTGTACTTGTTTTACCTCTGTTGTTTTGTCCACGTTTTATTTGAATAAACTTATTGCCAAGTTACAAATAGTCTACCGTTTTCAAAACAAAAGACCTTGATAAAACCATTTGCAAAACCAAAAGAGTAAGTACATTATCATCCGGATAAAATCATGTTTTCAAAACCCGGACCAGTAAAACTTACTTAGGAATTAAAAACCTGGTATATCCTATCTGTTTCATAGATTATGATATGTCTGGTAGAACTCCCCTTAAGAGTTCTAATTCTATATTGAATTAGTTCTGATACAAGATCCAAAACTTTTTCTAAAAGAATTCAAAACCCGAGAAAAATCGTCGTTATCAGAAAAATAACACGATAAAACTCCTTCAAAAGTAAGAACAACTCTTGACACTTGTATTTGCATCTCTCAAAACTAAACATTGGATCTCGGAACACAAAGGTTTTTCGTACCCTTTCCCGTTTTTCCCAGAAATTAGGATTTTTACTTAGAAAGTAGTAGACTATCAGTAAAAGCATCCAAGTTTTTCAACATAGAATAAACATATAAAAGACTACTAGAGACCGAAAGGGCAGAATGGGTGCTTAACACCTTCCCAAATCGTAATATAGTTTTCGAACCCTATAGAATCCTGGTTTCGCAGACAAATGTGCAAAGAAAGGCTTATCTGTAGCCTTTCCTCTTACACAACCATTTTGTCCGTTTTTTCGTAAAACGTACTGGCGACTCTGAACGAACCCCCTTGTATCTAGAAATAGGATAGAAAGATACCCGATATGAACTATCAACACCCATAGAAGCAAATGGAACGACGGAATTCGTTCCGACGTTTCAGATGCCCAACGACGGGAACGAGACTCGAAGGTCGCATTTGCAGATTCTCACAATGATGTACACATCAATATATAAATAGTAAAATATCTAAGTATGAATAGAAATTTTAAATGAAATCACCGCATGAATCAACCCGATACTTTCACTTTGGTACATTACATTAATTGTACATGTATGCCGTCAAAAAAGTAGTGAGCATTTTTCTTGTATACATGAAAGGAGAGCTACAAATAATCTTTGTGTATTTGATTGTCAGTGTAACACCTTTTATTTTTATTTCTTTTCCCAAAAAAAGTTTGTTTGTGAGTAATCCTTTTCGGAATGAGTTTTTTCCTTTATATTTAGAAAAACTGAAAATAGTAACTACTATCTCCTAGACTTCCTACTCACTAATAATATAACCACATTTGATAAGCATATCGATAATTTTCCTTTTCATCATGAATTAAGAATTTTATTTTAACTTTTTTCATTTTTTGAAAAAATTATTGAAGTAGTGTTATTTAGCCTTTTCTTTTTTTACGAATCTCAAATTAATATTTTTTTAAATAATTAATTAAAAATAGAAAAAAGATCATATGTTTTGGCAACTAATTAAATTAAAGTTAGCGTAATCTTAAAAAGTATTAAAATAATAATAAAAAAATATATGCAACTTCTAGTTGTCTTAGCTTCACTCCCCTTTATTTACCAACTAACAAAATTATTAGTCAAAAATTAAAATGTAAAATAAAATAAAATAATTAGTTAAAAAAATGAGAGGGGGGAGCAACTAATAAAAGAGCTATATATGTGGCCTACCTTTGGACATATAGGGAAAAAAAAAAGAAATGGGAACCCTTGATACATGTTTTTTTTCCTCACAGAGGATAAACATAAATATGTATGGGTAGAGGTAGTTATATCGTTGTATCAATACTTTCTTTTTTTAGAGTATATAATTACTTTTACAAGTTGAACTGCATAGTTTTAAAGTTATATGTTATTTTGCCAAATTGGCAATGTAATGTCACATTTATGTATATTAGTTATTCTAATATACGGGGTTCGTCTCACATTTCTTCTTTAGGTGGTAGACAATGGTTTGTCATGTTTATTGATGATTGTACTCGAATGACGTGAGTTTGTCCCATGAAATCTAAAAGAGAAGTTAGTGCTTTGTTCCAGAGATTTCATAAACAGATCAATACACAATATAATGCTACTATTCAAGTTCTCCGAAGTGATAATGGTGGAGAATATATGAGTACCGAGTTACAGGCATACTTCAAACTTTATAGGATCATTCATCATACTACATGTCCTTATATTCCTTAACAGAATGGGGTTGCCGAATGAAAAAATCGTTATTTGTTAGAAATAATTCGGGCATCACTGATCAATGCAAACGCACCAACCTCGTATTAGGGTGAAGTACTATCCTCGGTTGTCTATTTATTAAACCACATCCCTTCAGCCGTACTGGATTTTCAAACACCCTTTGAAGTCTTAGCTAAGTCTGTCACAGCTCATACTGTGTCAAATCTTCCTCCCCGGGTGTTTGGATGTGTTACATTTGTCCACTTACCAAAGGAGCAATGGAACAAGCTTGAACCTCGTACTCTAGCTCAAGTGCGTTTTTATAGGGTATGCATCTTCTCAGAAGGGGTATCGGTGTTATCATCCTCTTATATAGAAAATGTATGTCACTATGGATGTGACATTTCATAAAGAAACTATGTACTTTCAGTCTTTCACTGAGCTGAACTTCAGGGAGAGCATTATAAAAAAGTTTTGTTATTTGAAAATATCAATAAGGAAGAGATAAGCTCAATAGCAGTGGTTCCAACATGGACTTTGAATTCACCACTGGCGGCAGAGACAACCAAAATCACGTCATTCCCTGATATTGTAACAGCAGAAATCTTGTCAAGTGAAATTGTGCTATTTTCGTCTCCATCACCGCCTGACGCAAATAACCAATCGTCCACTTCAAATATCCCCAAAACTAAGTCCTCTCAGGTATCATATTCTTCTATTCCTAGAAAGCAGCTTCTTAACCGAGCAAATAGAAGTGTACCTAAACCCACATATGACCTAAACTTTACCAGTAAAGCCAAATATCCTATGAGTAATTATGTGTCTTATGATCGGTTAATTGCATCTAACAAATCTTTTGTGAATCAATTATCTTATGTATCTATTCCTAATAGTGTGCAGGAAGCCTTATGTGATTATAAGTGAAAATCAACAATGGATGAGAAGATGAAGCCCTTGTTGAAAAATGACACGTGAAAATTGACCGAATTACCAGTAGGAAAGAAGAAGGTAGGTTGCAAGTGGGTGTACATTATGAAATTTAAAGCAGATGGAACAATCGAAAGATTCAAAGTGAGACTGGTTACAAAAGGTTATACACAGATGCATGGAATTGATTATCTAGAGACATTTATGCCCATAGCAAAGATCAATATGGTGCGAGTGTTACTCTCATTAGCTGCAAACTTGGACTGGCCTCTACAACAGTTCGATATAAAAAATACCTTCCTACATGGGGATTTAGAGGAGGAGGTATATATGGAGTTCTCACCTGGATATAAGATCCCGGTTGAGCATACGAATAAAGTCTGCAAGTTGAAAAATCTTTGTATGGACTAAAACAATCCCCTAGAGCCTGGTTTAAGAAATTCGCTAAATCGATGTGAAAGTTTGGGTACAGCCAGAGTAATTCTGATCATACTTTATTTTTGAAGAAGAGTCATAGGAAGATTACAATAGTTATCGTTTATGTAGATTGTAGATGACATGGTACTCACAGGAAACGACCCTCAAGAACAACAAGTATTGAAGAAACTCTTATCTCAGGAGTTTGAGATGAAAGACCTTGGAAACTTGAAGTATTTTCTGGAAATCGAGGTGTCTAGATCATCAAAATGCATATTCCTATCTCAGAGTAAGTATGCCCTAGACTTACTAAGTGAAACCGGAATGTCTGCTTGTCAACCGTCAGAGACTCCAATGGAGGAATGATTAAAGTTAGAGGTCGAAACAGATCAAGTGTCCGTCGATAAAGGGCGCTATCAGAGATTGGTGGAAAGATTGATGTATCTAGCACATACAAGACCTGATATATTATATGCATTGAGTACTGTCAGTCAATTCTTATATAATCCAGGGGAGAAGCATATGCAGGCAGTTATGAGGATCATCGGTTATCTCAAAACAGCTCCTGGAAAGGGAATCCTATTCCAAAAAAATGAGAATTTTCTAAAGGTTGAAGGATATACTGATGCTGACTAGGCAGTTAATATATGTGACAGAAGCTCTACATCAAGGTACTTCACATTTGTAGGAAGAAACTTGGTCACTTGGAGGAGTAAGAAGCAAAATGTAATATCCCGATCAAGCGCAGAAGCAGAATATCGAGGAATAAAAGTCAGTATTTAAGAGTTATTGTGGTTGAAACTGCTACTGACAGATCTCAATTTTCTTAAAAAATAACTTATGATGCTATATTGTGATAACAAAGCAGTATGTAATATTGCACACAATCCAGTTCAACATGATAGAACAAAGCATGTTGAATTAAACAGGTTCTTCATCAAAGAGAAGTTAAAAGAAAAAGTTATTTTTGTTCATCATGTACGCTCAGAAGATCAGTTGGCTGACATACTCATTAAGGTCATGACAAGGAAGATATTCGCCAAGTTGATTAGCAAGTTGGGCATGTTTGATATATGTATGCCAACTTGAGGAGGAGTATTAGAATTATAGTATATTAGAATATATATTATGTATAGATATATAGGTGTATATATATGGTATAGTTGACCTCCATTGATTTTGAGAATGATGGAAGGATTGTGGCTTCTATGTTTAGGTCTTATCATCCTTTATTAAGGGACCTTTGTATTCCTTCATCAACGATAATATAATTCATTCTTTCTTCACTCTCTTTATTCGTCTACATTGTATCGAAGGAAAGTTCTATTCTAATTCACGTCCTTGGTCCGATCGGGCTATGAATACTGGACCTTCAAAAAAAACAGCGTTGGCTCCGGGACCCTTCGAAAAGGGTGGTGTTGGCTCCCTAATTTATCAATTCTTGATGTGGGAATTGGGTTACCCGTGCGATTCGATATGTGGGTTGCATGTGAGCGGGTGTGTTGAGGAATAATAAGACCCCACATCGAAAAATATAAAAGAAAAACATGCGACAAAAAAATAAGTGGTTCACCTCTAATATCACCGAGGCCTTTTGAGTTAAAAACCCTGCACCTAGTGATAGGTGGTTAAGTCGGGAACAATATCGGTGATGGTAGTAGACCATATCAAGTTCAAATTCTACACATTATACTCATGTTAAATTGTTGATTGAGATATATATATAATCACCCAAAACAAAAAAATTAAACACATCACACCCATTCTTCGAGAATCATAATATGAAAAGGCAAAGTAGTTCAAGACATGATCGAAGAGACATAATTTCACAAAAGCAGAAAACAAAAAAGAAAAAGGGAAAATAAAAAATTGCGGTCTAATTTTCAATCCACATCAAAGAAAAAGAAGAAATTGGGGTTTTTTTTGCAGAACTTTTGAGTTTTAACTCAAATGCTTTGGTATATTTGGCCAAAATAAGTGTAATATGTAAGAGTAGCCACAGCATACCAATTAAAGTTTACATACAAATTTGTAAATATGGCACTAAATTTCTTGAAAGGTTATATCGGGTATAGTATAAAAAATTGCCATATGAGTGTGCCAAACTCGTATGAGATATTTTCTTTTAAAAAAAAAGGCTTCATAAGGGTGTGCCACACAGTATGACTTAAAAAAGAAAAAAAGGAAAAAAAAGTGGCTTCATATGAGTGTGCCTTGTATATTTTTTTGAAGATATATTGTATGGCACACCTGCATAACTTACAAATACATCTCACCCGTATGAGTAAAATTTAGGCATATGATAAGTTTTCACCCTCTCTACCATATCATGCTAAGTTTGTCTATCAAGTTGTGTCTGCTATGACTAAGAGTATGGTAAATTTATCAATTTACTATACCAATTATGATACTCTAAGGCTTCGTTTGATTGCAAAGATGGAAAAGAAAAATAAATTTAGTTAGTTTGTGTGAAAAGATATAAATTAAGGTGATAGATGTTACTCATTTTATGAGTATATATTCTTCAACCTTCAATATATTTGGTTGAAAATTTTTACTCACTATCAAGTAAAGAAAATTTCTTCATGAAAAAACTTAAAAATCAAGAAGATATAGCGTCTATCATTCAACTTATTTTTCATATTTACACTAAAACTAATTCAATTTTTTTTTTACCTTATAATCAAACGAAGCCTTAAGAGAGAACTTTAAGTAAAAAGGAGAGAGAAAGAAGAGCCCACATTTCACTTTTATTTTATGTTTGGTTTAAGGTTTGTTCCTTCTGGATTTACCATTTTGGTTTCGAAGCAAATGAACCAGTCCATGGAGGTGGGACCCACGTCTCGAGCCCATTGGAACACGACTAAAGTTAGGGTGGGCTGAACTCTTTAGCCTAGGCAATGCGTAATCTAAACAAACTAGGGCGGATTGGAGCTTGTTCAACCCAAGCCGAGTTCCGCCATTGCATATTATAAGTGAATGGTAGAACTAGAAATAATTTTATCCTTTTAACGAAAGAAGGGTGTTTTCATTTATTTATTTTTTTATATAAAATTTTGTGAAAATGATCTCTATGTTGAATAAATCAATTCCACCAAATATCATAGAAAGAAATTCAAATGGAAAGACAGGAAAGTCAGTGAACTAAAAATTGAAATAAATATATATATATGTGTGTGTGTGTGCGCGCGCGCGCTCTTTTAGCTTTTCAAATTTTAGATTAGTAGTTAACGAATTGCCGGGTTGATCTTTATATGAAATTCGGTGGAGTTAATATACTAATTATGAGAATATCATCTTCACCAAATGTCATCAAAAATTTGAACCATTTACCCACTCAAAAGGAGAAATCCGTTAGAGCCTAATTGCTCAATACATAACTAAGAAAAAGGGTATATATACACCTATCTATGGCAAACATTTATGATATAATTTATTTTATATATATGTCCCAAATTTAAATTTTATTATCATAGTTGAGACATTTCAAGTAAATGGTCTAGTTTCATACTTTCGTTTTCATGACATATTCAATGTACAAAGTCTCAATATATTTTCTTCATATTTTCTTAGTATTGTTTCATTTCATGAGGTGGCAACGAGTAGACTGTCCCAGAATCTCTCACATTTTCTTCGCTGACAACAACCTAGTTTTTGCGGAAGCTAGTCACAATTAGGTGAGTAGAATTAAAATTTTTCTTTCTATATATGTGGAGGCTTCTGGTCAATAGGTAAATTTTGAAAAAAAAGTGCTATTGTTTTTAGCAAAAATACTCCAATTAACGCCGAAGGCAGGTGTCGAGCTTGTTAAGTGTTTGTGAAGTGTCAACATGAATTATACCTCGGATTGCCCAATGTTGTAGGGAAATCTTAGAGAGAGGACTTCTATTGTATTCACGATAGAGTTTAGGCAAAATTAAAAAGGTGAAAAGGCAAACATTTATCAAGGGCGGGGAAGGAAGTCCTTATTAAGGTAGTGGCATAGTGTCACGGGGCGTCCTTTGATGGCACAAAGGAGGCCGCGTGAACGACCGTGCTAACCGATAACACGGTTGAATGTGATCGAATTTTACTAATAATCAACGAACAACATGCAACAACAGTAATTTGAAAGAGAGCATGAGCGCAAATTGAGATTACTTCATTGCAAGAAAATGAGATTACATGGAAAGCTATTACAATTCGAAAGAAAGTAAGAGCTTGAAAACAAGTGCTAAACAACGTGCACTGGTAGGCAACTCGGGTGTGAGGCAGATAGTCTTATCCCCACATATAACCACTTAATGAAAATACCAGAGTGGTAGCAGTGCACGTTGGGTCTTACAAGTTACAAGAAAACGATTACAAAGGAAATGAAATACAATTACAAAAGAAATTCCTAAATCTAATTACATGAAAACAACAATATTTACATAAGGGAAACCTAAATAGAATAATAAAACTAGATGCCGTGCTGCGCTCGGGCGCGTGCACGGTGCTGATGAAGCGCAATCGATCATTGCCTGTCGGGCCGTGCTGCGCTCGGGCGCATGCATGGTGCTGATGAAGTGTAGTAGTCGGTATTGGGTTGTGTTGGAAGGCACCCCGTGACATCCTCCCCCACCAGAGCTGTTGACGCCCTCGTCAACTGGTCGAGGTATGCTGTGATCTGGTCCTGGAAGGCTGATAGATCTGATGCTCTTTCCCAAGTGTTTTCTTCGGGATCTCTTCCTGCCCATTTGACAAGAAACTCTTGGTGTTGTTTACGAGAAGCTGTCACAACTCGATCGGCCAGGATGGCTTCCACTGACTGCTTCCCTTCTGCTCTCTGCTTTAGCCCTGGACGACTAGACTCTCCCCGGGATGGATCGATTGTGTCAGCAAAGTACGGTTTCAGCATGCTGACATGAAATACTGGGTGAACCTTCAGCCAGCTAGGGGGTTCAATCCGATAAGCCACTTTCCCAATTTTCTTCACAATCCTAAGCGGCCCCTCATATTTTTGCAGAAGGCGTGGGTCTCGACCCCTCAAGAACTTCCTATCTTGTGGAAGGAGCTTCACCATTACGAGATCTCCTACTTGGAACTCTAACGGTCGCCTTTTCTGATCTGCATACTTCTTCATTCGATGGGTGGCTTTCTCTAGGTGTGAACGAGCCAACTCAATATTCTGCTTCCACTCTTCAGAGAAATTACGGGCTCTAGGAGATTTTGAAACTGGCATCGAGTTGGCGGTGTGAGGAAGGATGGGTTGTTGTCCAATAACGATTTCGAAGGCGCTCTTGCCTGTCCCGGAGTTTTTCTGGGCGTTGAAACACAGTTGAACCACGTCCAATAACTTGACCCAATTTCGTTGTGTTGCACTAGCAAAATGGCGCAGATATTCCTCAAGCATTGCGTTGTATCTTTCAGTCTGCCCATCGGACTGAGGGTGGTAACTAGAGCTCATACATAGTTTGGAACCGAGAACCTTGAAAAGTTCCTTCTAAAAATTTCCCTTGAATCGTGAGTCCCTATCACTAACAATGCTCCGAGGAATCCCCCAATACTTAACCACATACTTGAAGAATAGTTGTGCAGTCTCCTCTCCTGACGTGTTCTTTGGAACCGCAATAAAAGTGGCATACTTCGAAAAACGATCGACGACCACAAGGATAGTCGTCAAGTCCCCCACTTTGGGCAGACCTGATATGAAATCGAGCGAAACGCTTTCCAAAGTCGCTCTGGGATGGGTAGAGGTTCCAGTAACCCTGCAGGCTGTTTCCGCTCGATTTTGTCTTTTTGGCAGATCAGACAAGTCCTAACATAGCTCTCCACATCTTCTTCCATTTGAGGCCAGTAGTACCCTTGCTTGAGGAGGGCCAACGTCCTCTCTTGACCAGGGTGTCCCGCCCATAAGGTATCATGGCATTCTCGAATCAGGGTGCGCCTCAACTCCCCTACTCGAGGAACAAAAACTCGATTTCCCTTTGTCGAGATGAACCCGTTGTCTAACCAAAACTTCCGTGTCTTCCCCTTCTCAATCATTTTCAATAGTTGGGCAGAAACAGGATCTTGCGGTAGCTCATTCTTGATTTTGTTTCGGATTTCGGTAGACACTTGGCTGTCGATTCGAAGAATGGCATTAAGGAACGCGTTGGACTGTTCGTTGAACTCCACCCTGCGACTCAAAGCATCCGCTACTTTATTGGTCGAACCCGCCTTATACTCCATCCAAAAATTGAATTCAGCTAGTAACTTTTACCACCTTGCTTGTTTAGAACTCAATTTTGGTTGACTAAGAAAGTGGCTGACCGCAGTGTTATCTGTCTTTACAAGAAATCGAGAACCAAGAAGGTAGTGCCGCCATAACCTCAGACAATGGACAACTGCTAGTAACTCCTTCTCGTGAGCAGAATACCTCCTCTCGGTGTCATTGAGCTTACGATTTTCGTATGCTACCGGGTGGCTCTCCTGCATTAAGACTCCTCCGAGGGCAACATCTGATGCATCGGTGTGCACTTCGAACGGCTTGGTCACATCCGGTAGAGCAAGAACCCGGTCTCTTCAGACATAGCCTTCTTTAAAGCATCGAAGGCGGCTTGGCATCCTGTCGACCAGTCCCAAACTTTTGCCTTCTTTAGTAGTTCCGTCAGGGGCAATGCGATACTGGAGTAGTCTTTCACGAACTTTCTGTAGTAATTCGCCAATCCCAGAAAAGAACGGAGTTCCGACACATTGGTGGGCGCTTGCCATTCTTGAATAACCTTGACCTTAATCGGATCCATTTGCACTCTCCCTTGTTCAATGATGTGGCCGAGAAATTTGATACGCTTTTGCGCAAAAGAGCACTTCGACAACTTGATATACAACTCATGTTTTCGAAGTCTCTCAAATACCTTCTTCAGGTGCTTTTCATGTTCTTCCATGTTTTCGCTGTACACAACGATATCATCGAGATAAACAACGACAAAATCATCCAAGTAGTCCCTAAGAACCTGATTCATTAAGGTGCTAAAAGTGGCTGGAGCATTGGTTAGCCCAAATGGCATAACAAGGAATTCATAAGCCCCGTATCTGGTGACGCATGTGGTTTTTCCCTCATCTCCTGCTGCAATGCGAACTTGCCAATACCCGGATCTGAGATCGAGCTTAGTGAAAACTTTTGCCCCGCTGAGTTGGTCAAAGCAATCGGCCACAAGAGGGATCGGGTAGTTATTTCGAATGGTTACCTTGTTAAGAGCACGGTAGTCGACACACATTCTCAAGGAGCCGTCTTATTTCTTTTGAAAGAGGACTGGGGCCCCGTACGGCGATTTGGCTGGCTGCACTAAACCCGCCTCCAATAATTCCTTTAGCTGTTTTCGATGTTTTGCCAGTTCGGGCTGGGACATCCGATAAGCTGCTCGAACTGGAGGCTTAGCACCCGGCACTAGTTCAATCTGGTGGTCCACTTCTCAACGTGGAGGTAACTTCTTCGGAAGGTTGTCGGGCATTACATCTTCGAACTCGGTTAACACCCGTCGAATGGATTTCGGTAAGGATCCTGACGTCTCCTGAATTTCATCCCATTTCAACGCGGCCACAAAAGTAGGATTGTCGTGCTTCAGTCCCTTCTTCAGTTGAATTGCAGATAAAAACTTCCCACTACTGGAAGGGGTCATCACCTGGATGACGCAGGGGTTCTTGCCAAGCATCATGAGGCTATTCGTGCTGGGCATGACGCTAGCCTTAGTTTCCCTTAAGAACTCTAACCCCAGGATAACCTTGAAGTCGTCCATTACCACTACTGAGAAGTTGGTTCTCCCTTCATAAGGACCCACCTTGACTAACACAGATTTCGCCATTCCGCGCGCGATTGATTGAGGCCGAATTGATGGCCTTCACACGCCCACTCCTTTCTCCAAAATAAGGCCTAACCGTTCGACTTCAGTACTTGCCAGATAGTTGTGCGTTGCGCCCGTATCCACCATGGCCTGAATCGTCTTCCCGTTGATTTTGATATCAACATACATTAGGCCATTTCCTTGAGGACTCTTCCCAACACCTGCTCTCCCATTTGGGGTTGGGTCTATCTTCCCTTTCTGCCGATGATCCTCCTCTACTGTCACCGCGTTGCAAGAATGCATGAACTGCCCTTGATAAGCACCAAGTGAAGCTCCTTCACACTCTTCGGTTTCTTCCTCAAACTCTGTGTGGTCATTTGGCTGGATACGGAAGGGTTGTCCAGAACCATATGGTACTTTTGGGAGCATGCCGCCACCTCTAGCAACAAGATCACTTAAAAGTTGCTTGTCAGGGCAGTTGGCCATGAAATGAGCACCGTGACACAAGTAGCACGTTCCGGGGCTGACGGGCTTTTTTTCATTATTGCCGGTTTGGGAGTTCCCTGTGAACATGTTCCCATTTTTGTAATTATTTTGCTGGGTAAATGGCCTGGTGGGTGTGTTGCCTCTCCAATCAGGTATGGCAGGAGAATTCGGTTTTCTCTCTCCCGCATTCTTCGTCTGCCCACTTCTTGGGACATTGGTTTTAGGACCGGTGGTGTAATCCTGCAGGCTTTCAGCAGCTGATATGGCTTGAGTTAACGTCTTCACTTGCCTACGATTTAACTCCGTTTTGGCCCACGGTTGTAACCCGATCATGAAGAAGAATAGTCTATCAGCATCATTCATATCGTGGATATCTAGCATGATGGTGGTGAACGCATTGACGTACTCCTTGATGCTCCCTGAGTGCTTCGTTTGAAGGAGTTCTTGTCGTGCGTTGTGGGAGGTGTTTTTGGGAAGGAATCGATCACGCAACTCCTTTTTCAGATCCTCCCAAGTGCTAATCTCGCACTCCCCAGCTTGAACCTCGTTGTACTTGTTCCGCCACCATAATTTGGCATTCCCAGACAAGTACATGGACGCAAAGGATATCTTTGTTTTCTCCTCGTCGACCTTTGTTGCACGAAAATATTGTTCCATGTCAAAAACAAAATTTTCTAATTTCCTAGCATCACGAACACCGGTGAATGCTTTGGGTTCGGGCACTTTTATCTTCGTACGCTCCCCACCCCCAACTGGTGAGTTAGCGACCGCCATCGACAATATAGTCAATTTCTGGGCGAGTTGATCGATTTCAGTTCTCATCTCATCCATCATCATTCCCTGAAGATTTTGGAGGCCTTCCTCCAAATATTGTATGCGGTCGACAAGTGCGGGCGAGCTACCCGATGCATCCCCTGCTGGGATAGTTTGGGTACGTGACTCCAAACTTTGCACACGATCGAGGAGAGAGGGCGATCCACCCATTTTCTCCAATAAAGAGCCAACATTTCTTTCGAGTTGTTCGATTCTCTGTCCATTGGTTCCCATTGTAACGTAACAGGATACACCAACTGTGTTTCACAAGGCAGCAATCGAACACAATCCCTCTGATACCAACTGTCACGGGGCGTCCTTTGATGGCACAAAGGAGGCCGCGTGAACGACCGTGCTAACCGATAGCACGGTTGAATGTGATCGAATTTTACTAATAATCAACGACAACACACAGCAACAGCAGTATTTGAAAGAGAGCGTGAGCGCAAATTGAGATTACTTACTATTCATTGCAAGAAAATGAGATTACATGGAAAGCTATTACAATTCGAAAGAAAGTAAGAGCTTGAAAACAAGTGCTAAACAACGTGCACTGGTAGGCAACTCGGGTGTGAGGCAGATAGTCTTATCCCCACATATAACCACTTAATGAAAATACCAGAGTGGTAGCAGTGCACATTGGGTCTTACAAGTTACAAGAAAACGATTACAAAGGAAATGAAATACAATTACAAAGGAAATTCCTAGATCTAATTACATGGAAACAACAATATTTACATAAGGGAAACCTAAACAGAATAATAAAACTAGATGCCGTGCTGCGCTCGGGCGCGTGCACGGTGCTGATGAAGTGTAGTAGTCGGTCATGGGTTGTGTTGGAAGGCACCCCGTGACACATAGGCTGTGCCATAATATGCAATGGATGTTTTTAAACCTCCGACATCCTTTTGCGAAGATATTGAGGCGAGCATTTGGAGGTTTTGGTGGGGGTCAAGATGAAGCTGATAAAAACATTAATTGGGTGGTCTATTTTATGCAATTCCAAATCCAAGGGCGGTATTGGTTTCCAGGATCTGAAGGCTTTTAATTGGGCTCTACTTGCCAAACAAGCTTTGGAGGCTAGTGCAGCGACCAAACTTTCTTCCGGACAAGACTTTTCAAGCAAAATATTTTCCTAACCGGTCCTTTTGGGTTGCAAAGCTTGGATCTTCTCCATCTTTCGTCTGGCGGAGTGTATGGGGAAGCTGGAATGTTCCTGGAACATTCGTCTAGATGGTGCATTGGCTTGGGTGAGTCGGTTTTAATTTGGAAGGATAGATGGGTTCCCGATTTGGATTCCTTTAACATTTCGATTTGGATTCCTTTAACATTTCTTCACATTTTTCTGAATTGGGTGAACAAGCAACAACAGATCAGCTATCGTGGCAAGTTAATGGCATGCAGAATGAGAATCTTCTTCGGCATATTTTTAGTCCCAAGGAATCGAATGCAATTTTACAAATTGTTTTGGGTAGTAAGAATAATAAAGACCGTCTTGTTTGGCATTTTAGTCTTGATGGTGGTACACAACGAAAAGTGGGTACAAAGTGGCTGGAGACTATTTACTTTGTCTATTAAATCCCAGCTAATGTTGCTCACTCAAATTTGGAAATCTCGTTTAAAAGCATATGGGCATCTAGAGTTACACCTAAAGTGAGACATTTTCTTTGGAGAGTAGCTACAGACTCTCTACCGACACATTCCAAGTTAATGCGTACGTAGAATATCGTTCACATTTGACTTAATTGCCCAGTAGCTGTTTGGTCCCTTAAATTGTGTCGTATTAATTTAATGTCGTCTAGCTCGGCAAGTCAGTCAGTAGCTATTTTGTTCTCAAAAAAAATTTTATGCTTTAATGGAGGATCAGAAGGAGGTCACTGCCATGTGTGTGTAGCAGATCTGGTGCAACCAGAATCCTTTTTTTTTTCGAGGGGAAAGGTCGGGATCTATGGTTTATCGCTGAACTCGCTATCAAGTTTCTTCAGAGATTTCGTTAGGCAAATTTTTTGCTTTCTCCGTCTAACTTCGCTAGCCATCGTTGGGCAGGCTCCACCTCCGAGCTAAGTAAAAGTGAATTTTGACGTAGCTACTTTTGGTGATTCCCAGTCTATAGGTGTTGGTGTGGTATCTCGAAGTGTAGAGGGAGCTTTCTTGGCTGGTTTGTGCAAAAAATTTAAAGTTTGTGTTGATTTATCGGCAACAGATGCGACAGTGGCGCTCCTTTCTGTAATATTATTTTCAAAGGGGATGCACTAGCAATCATTAAGTTAGTCAAAAACAATGCTAGTAGTGCGGGTTCGTTTGGACATGTGTGTTGATGATATTAAAAGAGTTGTGTTTAGGACCTTGTAATAGGTCTTTTGTTCATCATGGAGGTAATGGAATCGCTCTTTACTTTGCTAGTCATGCTTTGTTTGTGATAGAATCCTATTGTCGGATGAAGGGGACTCCCGCGTTTTTATTTCCTTCCCTCCAAATAAACTCTGGTTTTTAATTTTATCATGGTTTTTAATTTTATCACTTTCTTTAAAAAAAAAAAAAAAAAACAAACAAACTTGATTCGAAGCAGCAAGATATGTAATAATTCTTTTGCTTGCATAAAGATGATCAAGAAAAATCTGCTGTAATTAAATTAACATAAACACCCTAACTCAAATGTCATTCTTATTTATCTTGTTTTTAACACCAGACAATTTAATAGGAATGCTTTCTTTTTCCTTAATTAGATTATTGACACTAGACAAGCAACAATGCAAAAAGTAACTAATGATCAAAAAGAAAAGAATCTCATTATTCTGAAATAAATAGTAATACCAGTTTTGATTCTCGCTTCTCAAACGAGGCCTAAATATAAGAGAATTTATAATGAGTATTTTTACGGGGATAAAAGCAAAGACGTATTCAAAGAATACAATGAAATTGCCATCATAAATAGAATCTACACCAATTTTACTATTGATCAATGCACTAATAACACGTCACTGTATTAAATCACATTAACTAGAAGGGATAATCAGAAAACCACCTATCAACCATGGCCAAAGATTCCTTAGGTTTATACTCCGGACCGGTATGCCCCGCTCCCTGTACATAAAAACGAAATTATACATACATTATTTTAAGTTTAACTATGTCTGAATTCGTTCGGGAGAAAAGTACCGAATGTATCTTTTAATTTGTTAGTCATATCCAAAATTATTTAACAATGAATAGAGTAGTTCCAGAGGGCCTCAGACTTTTGACTTTCGATGTGATATTTATCATTTCAACGCAACCCCTCCCCATATTTAGGCCAGAACACTTGCAGGATCCAGAGTAGATTTAGAGCAAAAGTTTCGATATCTTACCTTTAGAGTTGCAAATGTCAATGAGTAATCGTTGTGTGAGAACGTTGAAGCAAATCTGCATGAGAAAATTTATATAAGATTAATTTGTTACAAAAATTAATTTTTCCATCTTTTTTAAAATTACTATACACATGCAATGTCTAGAATTTTATAAAAATGGGGAGGTAATTTTGTCTAACAAGCCCAAAATACAAGATACATAACTGTATTATCTCAAAATTAAAAATAACTGAACAATAATTCAAATAAAGATCATTAGTTGTAATAACAATTATGTAAAATATATTAAATAAAATGAAGCTTAACAAAAGTGCTTTAAAAGTAAGGAACATACCCTGCCACTTGATCTCCTACAAACCATGGATCCCAATTATTCGTTAGTGTTAAATTTAAGGAACGTATCCATTTTTCTGTGCTCAGATATGGAACAACTAGATCATGATCACCACTGTCATAAAAGATAATAAAACTATTAATTTGATTTAGATCAAATAGTCATATCAATTTGAATAATGATACATGTTGAATATATATATATATATATAAGGCTATATCCAAGATTTCTTTTTGATTGCACTAAACTAAGACAAAATTTTATATTAGAGTTGAAGATGAGTTTTATAGACTAGTTAGAAACTAAAATGTTAAAAAAATATTTTGTTTAAAAAATAAATATTCAATTAAAATAATTATTTTCAATTATTTTTGCCAAACCGCTCTTTAAGAAAAACAACAATAGCTTAACTAGGATGACAATTACAGATACAATCAATTTGATGTCGTGGAAAATGAATAATTTTTTTTATGAATTCCATTGGAGATGATTTATATGACTATCAAATGATCTCCACAAAAAAATCATCATAAATTCAATGCACAAAATTTATGTTTAGGTTAAGTAATTATCGAAATAACCATTTAAAATAAGTCTAACCTAAATGAACACTGGAACTTTATATTCAAGTTAACCAATTAATAATTTAGTAATAACATTAACTTAAGCTACATAAAATATCAGGTACCCATTTCACCTATTTAATTTAATTTAGGTGATTTGTGTTTCTTTTTCTAATGAAAAAACTAAAAATCTTCAAAGAATGCTTAAATGTTTGGTTGGGCTAATAGATGGGCTTGACTAATTATTCTTAGTTTTTTCATATGACCAGTCAGTAAACAATTCTATTGCACTGGGCTGGTAGGCGTAGGCCCAATATATTCTGTCCCACTATACACCAATCATATATAACAATAATAATAATAATAATAATAATAATAATAACAATAGTAAAACTATCTCCTTTTACCCCAAAATGTCATTTTTTTCTCTTAAATGTAGTCTTATTATTCTTTTATACTTATTTTATATATTTTTTGAGTATGCTAAAGCCTTTGTCCAAATTATTTGAAATGCAAATAAAAATTGTATTGTTTATATCTCTGAAATGACACTATTACAAATATATGTAATATTTTTTTATTTTTTTATCGCAGGACAATAAATATGTAAAACTTTCATTTTCATGATTTTTAGGTTTTGCAATTTTTAAGTTTTATTAAGTTTTAGTTCTTTGCATGTCCAAACCAATTGAAATGCAAATAGAAATTATATGGTTTTTATCTCTGAAATGGGACTTTTACAAATATATATAATATATATTTTTTGTCACACATCTATAAATATATAAAACTTTCATTTCATTTTTTTAGGAATTGATTGCAATTTTTAATTATTATTAAGTTTTATTTCTAAACAATTGTTAATATTATGTGTTAGCTTTCATTAAACTGTGTCAACATTTCATTTTTAGTTTGGGTATGCAAATCTTAAAATATATTATTATAATATATAACATTATCATTAAAAATATATAAAATTATAATTTCTTAGACATAATAATCACCACAATTATATCTCTTCCTATTTTTTCAATCTTCTCTCTCCTTTTAATATTTTTTCTTTAATCCTATATCATAACTTTAATTTAAACTTAAAAAGTTATGCTAAATAAATATGCAACTACTAAATTAAAATTATTTTATGATTTTTTTAAGATATGATTATCTAAACGGTAATAAAAACTAAAAAGTATATGCGTATCGCACATGCTATATACTTGCATAAATGACTAAACTAGTGGTTCAAAATTTCAAATGGTATGTCAAAGTGTATTAATTGATCTTTATTGTGTGAGACCTAGCTTAGAGTTAATTAGTTTTTCTTGAAAAAGCATAAATATCATCAAATTTTACCTGAAAATTAGAGCTCGACATCTTTTGTCGATGAGATTTCGATGATAGTTGACACTGCTTAGAACATTGAATGAGTAAATTGAAGTATCATTACGTCCAAATGCATAACGCATTTCTTGATTGCATCTCACCCATTCCCCTATTGTTCCCTATCGAACATCACAAATGATGTAAAAAAAAATTCATAAATAAACAATAAAGTTTGCAATTACCTTCAATTAAACGACTTATACTTTGACAACCTAGTGACCTCTATCAAAAACCAAAATAAATCCTCGCATGAAGGAGTGAATATCTCTAGCAAGGAATTAAATTGAACTGTTTAACTTAAATTTTACGGTTTATATTTGTAAATTTTATTCTAAAGTAATTTTCATTACCCTACAATGTCTCATCTACTATTAATAGAGTTGGAACTCATTTCAAAGCTATGTTATAATTTAAGTTTTTCATATTCGGCTTTTATTTCACAGAAATGTTACTTTTTAGTCCAAACAAAACATGTTTCAAATATGACTTTCAACCGTCGGACTACATATTATTTTTTGAAACTTTCTTTCTTTAAAATAATTTATATTTGAATCGCACAAGTGTCGCATGTGTACAAAAATCTATTTTTTTTTAAAGTCGCATACCTCACGAATATGAAGAGCTTTCTGAACAGCTTTGTCTTTAGCCCACATAGAAAGAAATACATAATTGTCAACCTAAAAGAAGAACAAGAAAGAAAACAAGCAGTTAATTTCATACTTATACGAGGGCAGATTCCTTATTTTGATATTTTCATGACAAAGAATGTAAATGTACCAATGTATGTGCACGCGTGTATATGGAAAAAAAAAAAAGAGCATGGATTTTTTAACAAAGTTGAAGAAGAATATAATGCGCAATTTTTAGTTACACTAATACCTACATAATGATGAATCGAATCTATACTATGGATTTAAAAGGATGTTTAAAGTGGTGTTGTTTTTTATTTTTGAGTTGTGTAGATATATATCTAGGGGTCTCTTTATTTGTATTTAATATTTTTTTATTTTACCGTGCCGGACGGCACGGGCAATACCTAGTATTATGTGATAGAATTTAATTAATAGGTTAAGATTATTGTTTGTTGAAAATATGAGTATTCACATAGTGCCTTCAAGTTTAAGTCTCGTCGGGCCTATCACCATTTTCGAACTATTGGATCTATCAATTGTTGGTATAAAAAAATATTTTTATTTTAAAAAAGGCTTAAAGGTTCCCTCGAACTATTGGGCCTATCACCTATCTAGTTTTTTACTGGAAATTAATTATATAAATTTTGATGAATTAAATTAAATTATCATATTCAATTTAGATAAAATGCATTATAACGTTTTCAAGCTATTATTAATTTCTTAATCACCAAAAAAACTATATGTTTACTTAAGATGCAAACCATATATTTAATTTTAGTGCGGCTAGTTTTAAATTTAATTTTAGTATAATACGTAGGCATTATAAAATAACTAGATTATAAATAAAAAATATATATTTTTCATTTTTAACAGCTAAACAAAGGATTTGCAAATAAAAGTACTAATAGAAACAAATATTAATTGCAAACTTTGTTCCTTAAAAAAATATTTACTATAAGAATCACTAAGTTAATGAATATTAATTATAAAAGGTTTAACTATATAATATATAGGTTTTACAAAATGAAATTAATTTATTTTAAAATATAAATAATATAAATTTTTAAAAAGTCAAAATGGTCTTATTTAAAAAAAATGAAATATGGGTATTTAAGCATAATTTTCATTTTCATTATACTATTAGAAAAAATGAAAAAAATAATATGTTTTAAAATAAAATTGAACATTTTGGAATGAAATTATGAGCGGAAATCTTGAAATGCTTTAAAAATTGGCTTTAAAAATGGGCGGGAGAGTTGGTCAAAGAGGGGGAAAAGGAAATGAGGATAGGAACCGTTTTGGCACTGCTAGAAACCGTTCCTGTTTGACTTTTCAATTTAGCGGAAGCTTTGGTCAACGGGGAAAATGGATATGAAGATAAGAACCGTTTTGGTACGGATATAAACCGTTCCTAAACAGGAACGGCCTAAACCCTTCCAAAACCGTGTCAAGTCCAGACAAAATTTGGCACGGCCAAAAACCGTTCCAAACGAGCGTGTCAGTTAGCGAAATCTGGTGTAGTGTATGTAAAAAAAAGTAGTTGGTTAAGTATTAAAACTAACATATAAGCAATCAAAATTATGTCATTTAATCACTATCATCGAATCTATTAAATGATGTATCACTTTTTAAATATATAATATTAACTTTTGGGCGTTTGTCATTATCGTTTCTACTTTTTATTACCCGCCTTATGATATATAAATACTAGGTCACATGAACATGTGATACATGTGCAACTCATATATATATATATATAATACAAATCAAAATACAAAATAAAGATGTTAAATGTAATTAAATAGCAGATTAATTTATTAAAGGTTCAAGGTTCAAACTTTTTTGCAAACATATATTTTTAATAAAAAAAAAAGGACTACGAGAATAAAATATGCAATTCAAAAATCTGACAGAGTTTCATGATAGTTGAAATTAGTGTTGGCCCTTTTTGGGAGTGTGTATATATAATATAGAAAAAATAAGCCCTACCTATGATAAAAAGTAAAATTAAAGGGGAATTTTATTTCTATATGCGAGTTTTTCTAGTTTATTCACCATTGATTTATGTCAATCTTAAAATAAACTTCTCAAAACTTCCTTATAAAAATTAAGAAGTGTATCCATCAATTAATAATCTTTTAAATATATTTACTTTTAAAATTAGTTTCCAAATTAGAATGTACTTCCTTACTTTTAAAATTAATTTCCAAATTAGAATATATTTCCTTAATAATATTTTCTTAATTTGTTAAAAGGTATATTTATACAAGTACTATAGATTCATTATTAATAAAAAATATACAATACTACAAAATAGGGTGGAATTAATTTATATTATTACATCATAACACTAACAAATAATTTTTTTCAACAAATGAATTTACTATTTTCTTTTACTTTTTTCTATACAATGAGGACTCTAAATAAATAAAAATAAAGCAATACTAGAACTTAAGAAAATAATTAAAAATTAGTGGCCGGAGGCAACAAACATCGTTTCCTTCAATCCCATTCCTTTTAAGTCAAATGAAGAATATTCAATTATAGTATATGTTTGTTTTCTTGTTTGTCATCAT